>PVIY010004209.1:0-76628 GCA_004026745.1 Myrmecophaga tridactyla
CGTTCCTAGAGAGGCTCTCCCAGCTCTGGTCTCCACTCCAAAGCCGTCTTCTCCCCTTTTGCAGCCTCCCACTTCCCATCTGTGCCCACCCACATGTTTCTCAAAGAATTAAAAAAAACATTGGCACATGGTTCAGAGGAAAAGAATAACGGGTATATGGGCTCCTCTTGTCACCCTGGGTTCATTGCGGGGGACAGGTGGTGGCTGTGGCTGTTACCAGCACTTGACCAACTGGGAGGATGTGTCATGGGGCCTGGTAGATATCCGAGTGCTAGTTAGACTTTGCAGGTTGCCAAGAAAGCGTTTTCTTTTTCCTTTCATCTTTGCCAGTGTTGCCTGCAGACTCGGAAAGACGTCTTCAGAAAGCTGATAATTAAAACTATGGAATCTGAGCATGAGTGATCATTACCTATTTTGCTTGGGTGCAGTTGCCTAGAAAAAAAATGATACCCTTGACAATAATTATTAGGTTATCACCTTGTCATCCTAACTCCTCCAAGAGCCGCATTTTGAGGATACACCTTCGGGCAAACTTGGCTGATATATCCACTGGTTCAAAGAAATCAAGTGTTCCAAGAAAGAGAGCAAAAACAAAAACCCAAACGGCAGTTATTTCTGAATAGAATATAACTATATGACTGTTTTAAGGAAATTTAAGAAAATGAGTACTTAGTAAAATGACAGTTTTATCTATATAGTAAACATTACAGCAGCCAAGAATTCCAATTCTCACAGCACATTTTGTGGAAACATCTCTACACTCTGCCATCTTACTGGAAATCTCCTACATTGCTCATAGGAGCAGCTTTTTATTGACTGATACGTGAGTCTTTATTTTGTATATATAGATTATTGAAGATTCAGCATCTCCAGAGTATATAACTCTCACTATGGGTACTTGATGACATTATGCTTTGTTGACATGCTTCTAAAGCCAAGAATGAGTGGCTAGACTTGCAATTGAGATTGGCATTTGGACTGACCCATCGTCCTTTATCCTGTTTCTGTTTTTTTTTCTCTCTCTCAGGGATGAAAGAGACAGGGAACTGGTAAGAATCGGCAGAGTCAATAGTTGCCCACACGAGGAAACCCTACCGTTGTTTTTCCCATAGGTTCTATCCCTGGGCATAGCCCCAATAGAAATTCTTCAGCTCACTTTGTCCAGTTTATTAAATCCTGGGCCTCAAAGTCAGCTCTTCTGTGAAAGGATTCTCTGCTATAGACCGAAAAAAGTAGATAGTGAGAAAGGAGCCCCTTAATGAATGGAGGAAATGCTTTCAGTAACTGAAGGAATGAACAATTTGTGTTCCATTGGCCTATTTCAACACAGAGACTCATATTTCTGTTTTAATGCCAGCATCTTGACCCCATTCCCTCCCTCCCCACATACATTCCCGTTTTCATCTTGAGACAGACTTTGCATTAGCTTTTCCTGAGTTTTCTCAAACAATTGACTGAAGTTGCTCTGAATCTGTATTTTATAAGAACCCAATCTTTCCAGCTATGCCCCCAATGCACTTATCTTAGCAAATGAAAAATATTGCTCAAATATTATATGTAGGGACAATTTTTCCCATCTAAAAATTTGAAGCAATAAGAGTAGGACTTTGAGAGTTTGTTTTGGGTAAGCAGCAAGCATATTTGCCTTGGTTGGTTCAGCAAAAACATTTCTGTCCCGCCTTCTAGTTTGGGATGAATGGCATATTGTGGTTTCCAAAACTGAGCCTGCATATGCTGCACCCAAACTTGTTCTGTTTGTGAAAGCTCACAAGGAGAATGCCTTTGATTTTTTCTCCCTGAATTTCTATTTTGCACAAAAAGAAATTTCTTCTGTGCCATTCAAAATACTTGGATATATAGGCAACCCAGAATAGTGAAGTGGCTAGTGACGGACCATCCTTAGAAAATAATTCACTGATCTGGAGGAGAGTAGAGGGATGGGTGGTGTTAGGTGGGGAGGAGGAAGGTAAAAAAGAGTTCTAGTATCCCTTTTCTTTTCTTTTTTTTTTGAAAATAAAAAGATTGATGTTGAGTTGCAAAGAGAAAGAGATGGAGAATGCTCATTGAACAAATTCAGATCTCAAGGAGAGTTCTGTCTTTGGCAAAGGTGTAATTAGATATAATGATAATTTTTTTTTAATGTGCCTAGAACTTCTCACATAGCCTTGTTAGAATGTTCTTTGATAGGACTTCTTTTGATTATTGACAACTGAAACTTGCATAAAACTCAGTTTATATCTTCCATATATGGTATAATTTTATAGCTATATGAGATTCTTTGAAAGAGATAGAGGTCAGGAGAGGTAGGGTTTGATGAAGGTACATAAAGAGAAATATCATCTAAGATTAAGAATATCTCAGAGGTAATCAAGAAATTTATGAGAAAACATATTCATCTAAATTCTTCTAGAAAGACTATGGTAAACAGGAAGAGCTTAAAGAAAAGCAATTGACTAAGAACAGGCAGGACAGACAACTGATTTCCCCATACAGGTGCTGGACTGGATTCTGGGGAGACCTCAGAATGTACAGAATATAAGGTCCTGTCTTCAGGGAGCTGAGATTCTAGCAGAAGAGTTTGTTGCATGTAAAGTTTGTAATTGATATGTTGAAAGAAAAGAACACGACTCTTCTCCACATCATTAGCTACTAGGGAAATGCAAACCAAAATCACAATGAGACATTTCACAGCTACTAAAATGGCCACTATTAAATAAAAACAGAAAACTACAAGTGTGGGAAAGAATTTGGAGAAATAGGAACACTCATTCACAGCTGATGGCAATGTCAAATGGTGCAGCTGTTGTGGAAGACAGTTTGGTGGTCTCTCAGAAAGTTAGGTATAGAATTACCACATGACCTAGCAATCCCACTTCTAGGTCTATACAAGGTGGTAATTATAGGGTGGATATACTAACTCTATTTTATGCATGATTTTTCTGTAAACCTGAAACATCTTTAATAAAAAAAAAATAGAAAAAAAGAAAAACCTGACTCTTGACAGGACCAAAATAAAAATAACTTGCATCTCCCATTTTTCTTGTTAACTTTATACAATAAGTCCAATATTCCTGACCCCTGATAAAATCTCTGGGAGATCCCACATCTCTCCTGCTCATTCTCATCTAATAAAAAAAGGTCGCCTGGTCAATTTGAGTTACAGAAACAGTCTCATTGCATTGCTTAAAATGTCTGGTCTTATGTAACTGAAACTGACTTAGAGTATCTACTCCCTGTTCTCTCCTAGGACCTGCCCGAGGTGTTGTGGTAGATTGAATTATGTACTCCAATTTAGACATGTCCTTAATCTTAATCCATTCCCATGAATGGGTGTGAACTAACTGTAGATAGGACCACTTGAAGATGTTATGTTAAATTTGGGTGTGGCCCAACTGAATGAGTCTTAATCTGGATTACTGGAGGTCTTGTAGAAAGAGAAACAAGAAGCCAGAGTCAGAGAGGACCAAAGGATGGAGCAGGGAGTCAGTGCAACCCACAAAAGAAAGGAGGTAAGGCAGAGATGTAAGACAAGGAAGTCCAAGGGTCCCCAGCAGCCAGTACCAGAATGCTATAGACTCTGCGGGAGAAAGCAGTGCCTTGCTTCACCTTGATTTTGGAATTCTCTAGCCTCACACCAATAATTTCCCATTGGTTAAGCCAAACTGTCAGGGGGTGTTAATCGCAGCAGCTCTGGCAGGCTCTGGCAGGTGGGAAAGGAGACTAGGGAGTCCTCTGCTCTCTTCCTTCTCCTAGTCCCTCCCTGTTATAGATGGAATCGTGGTCCCCAAGAAGGCATGTTCAAGTCCTGACCCCCAGGCCCGTGGATCTGAACTCATCTGTAAATAGGATCTTTGAAGATGTTATTAGTTAAGAAGAGGCAAGACTGAAGCAGAGCGGGCTTTAATCTGATATGCCTGAAGTCCTTATAAACAGACGAAATTTGGACGGTCAGGAGGAGACAGATGGGGAGGGAGACAGCCGTGTGATAGAGGCAGAGACTGAGTTACAGATTGCCACAAGCCACCCCCAGAACCCGGCAGACTTCAGTGGCAGCATGGCCCTGCCAACACCTTGTGCTCAGACTTGCAGCCTCCAGAACACTGGGGCAGTAAATTCCTGTTGTGAAGCCTGCTAGTCTGTGTGTTTGTTATAGCAGGCCCGACAAACTCAGACATTCCCCATCTCACCGACCCTGCCGGTTGGGGTGTGTGTGTGTGTGTGTGTGTGTGTGTGTGTGTTGGAGGGTGTTGGAAAGAGAAGTAGGGAGATTCGCCCCTTCTTACCTGGTTGTCTGTCTTGTTCACTTACCTGGCAGATGGTTTGAGTGGACTCTTTAGATGGCGGACTCTATGCTCCTGGACTCAGGAAGCTTGCAGCAGCAAAGCTGTCATTCTTGCCATTCCCTTGACGCTGGATGGATGCACCTCAGTTCGTTTGGTTGTCCTCAGCCCTGGCCATCCCACAGCCCAGCTCCTGCCTCCTCCTGATGGGATCTCCTCCTTCCTATGGGGACCCCTGTTGGGAAGGATTTCTCCACTGGCCCTATGGGAATACATCCGGCCCTGGGAAACTCATTCATCCTTTTCAGGTTTAGTTCTAGCCCCAGGCTTTAGTGCTCCCCATTCCACCCCCAAAGCTATTTTCCAGCCCCTCTGTCATCCTAGATAAAATTTCTGGGACAGTCCATGGTCTGCTTTGTTTTTGGGAGCCAGCCCTCCGCAGACGACACTAGGACCTCCAGACTTAGGGTTGGAAAGCTACATTCCCCTGCCTTCCCTTCAGGGGTGGTGGCGGGGTCTGCTGCATGGCCCCAAGGACATCTTTCCCCATATCCCCTCTGTCTTAGTTTGCCAGACTGCTATGACAAATACCACACAATGGGTTGGCATAAACAACAGGAATTTATCGTCTCATGGTTTTGGAGACTAGGAGTCCAACATCAAGGTGTTAGCAAGGCTTGCTTTCTCCCAGAATCCATACTGTTCTGATAATCCTCCATCTCTCTCTCTCCCTGTTTCTGTTCCTCTGGCTCCACTGACTTCTGGCTTCTGCTGGCTGCATCTAAGTTTCCTCTGCTCATAGGGTCACAAGTCACATGGATTCAAACTCCCGCCCCACCAAATCAATTGGGCCTCTTCTAAATAGGGCCTTTGAAGATCTTACTCACAAAAGAGTTCACAGTTTAACTAATAATAGCATCTTCAAAGATTCTATTTACAAATGGGTTCGCACCCATAGGACGGGGTTAGAACTCAAACATGGCTTTGTGGGAGACATAATACACCCCCAGCACCATCCTGCCACTCTTTCTAATGTTTTTCTATACCCTGATATGGCAGAGGGGTACAGAGTCATGGAGCAAGTTCTGGGGTTATTTCCTTTGTAAAACTCTGTGGTGGTGAGATGGTGGGTGTTCTAGTTTGCCAGCTGCCGGACTGCAACACACCAGAGATGGACTGGCTTTTAATAAAAGGGGATTTGTTTTGTTAGTTCTTCAGAGGAAAGGCAGCTTACTTTCATCTGAGGTTCTTTCTTACATGGGAAGGCACAGGATGGTCTCTGCTGGCCTTCTCTCCAGGCCTCTGGGTTCCAACAACTTTCCCTGGAATGATTCCTTTCTGCATCTCCAAAGGCCTGGGCTGAGCTGTGAGTGCTGAGATGAGGTATGCTGAGCTGCTTGGACTGTGCTACGTTGAGTTCTCTCATTTAAGCACCAGCCAATTAAGTCAAACGTCATTCATTGCAGCAGGCATGCCTCCTAGCCAACTGCAGATGTAATGAGCAACAGATGAGGTTCACATACCATTGGCTCATGTCCACAGCAACAGAACTAGGTGCCTTCACCTGGCCAAGTTGACAACTGAATCTAACTACAACAGTGGGCTAAGTTTCACACTCCCCTTCCTAAGGACATCTGAATCTTGGGACCTATCTTAGCTCGCTAGGGCTCTTATACCCTGCATTGGATGGTTTAAACTACAGAAAGTTATTCTCTTACAGTGCTGGAGTTCAAAATCAAGTTGTTGGCATGGCCATGCTCCCTTTCAATTCTATAGGGTTCTGGTGATTGCTCGCTGGAACCCATAATTCAAATCTCTGCTTCCATCACATGCACGTCTTCTCTGTCTGTGTCCAAATTTCCTCCCCTTAAAAGAAAACTAATAATGTTGGCCTAGGACCCACCCTAATCCAACATGGCCTCACCTTAGCGACTCACATCTTCAAAGACACTATTTTCATGCTTCATCCATTCAACACGCCTAACAGGGCCTCGGTTGAAACTGAGAGGCGAAAAGTTGTATTCCCAAATCCTGTTAGGCTTTTTAAGTTCCAGGCCCTGTGACAGCTTCACTGTCACCAGAAGCTCCAAGAGGTTTAAATCTCCCGCCCAGAGACACAGCAACAAAGCCGTGAGGTCAGGCTGTAGACCAGAGTCAGAGTTCACGATGGCTGTGACATTGCTCACGTCCAAGACAATCGAGCTGGGAGGACACGACAGCTTCCTGACAGAAACTGTGGGCTAGAAGGGGAAAGAAGCCCGCACTTTATGTGAACCCCCGCCCGTTGGTGGGGGGCTCGCAGGCTGCTCACAACGGGTCCTTGTGTCCCAGGGAGCCGTACCACTCAGCTCCGGCCCCGCAGCCATCACCGGACCTCTGGGAGACGGGTCTGTGGCTTGGACATGGGACCCCTTGTCCACTCACTCCCAGTGAAAAGAGTTTTGAAATGCGTTCTGAATGGACAGCATTTTCTTTGTGTGGCTGGTAAATAACCCCGAGCAAAGTTAGTCAGCAAGTTGCAGTGCATCTGCTTTCGGACTCTATGGAGCCCTTTTGTAGGGAGAGTGACAGGATGTTTTTAACAGAATGTGACCCTACTGGAAAACTAGAGGTAAGGAGAAAAAAGTAATTGAGATAACTGTGGATAGTTTACAGTTTGAAAAAATGTTGCTCTTAATGAAGCTACATGAAAAGGGAGAATATTTCTGGCATCCTAGGATGCAAAAAATGTCTTGCAGAGTTCTTGAAGGTGCTATTGACACTGGTTGGGCATTCGTTTTGAATTCAGTAGACAGTGATTTTCTTGGGATCAATTTTATGTGAGCATTCTTTTTTTCTCCTTTAGAAAATCATCCAATTTCTGAATGGGGCAGTGTGGAGAAATCCCAAGAGAAATAGCATAAGTGCCTTCTGGAATATATCCAAGAAAAGATAACTTTCTACACATCTGTAGAGCTTCACCAGGTAAAGGTAAGGAAGACATTTATTTTAAATGGCAGATTCAAGTTATTTCATTACATCACCCTGGGTTAAGCTTTGGATGGAAAAATATCCCACAGATGCAAGATGGTTGAGAGGGGAGTTAGGCTGCATTAGTGGGGCCCCTTTTATCTGCCGTGACAAACGATGGTTACCAGGATTTGTTTCTAATGCCAGCTATTCAACAACGGAGGACATGGGCATGAGGGAAAGGAAATGGACAGCTTATAATGTTCAACAGGCACTTGTCTTGTTTGAAAAGTCAATGCATCTATTACTGAAAGTGTTACTTGCACAGTATGGAATTCTTTTAGGTTTATATTCGCACTGGGACTGACTCATTTTCTATTTAGGATTTTTTAAAAAACGCATTCATAGTGCTCATATGAGAGGTACATCTGTTGCTTACATATAATAAGTACCAAATAAGAAGGCATGTTGAATCCATAATGCCGAGAATTCTACTTGAGCCGTTTTGTTTGTCGCTATAGGAGACCAGTAACATATGCACGCTGTATGTTCATTACTTGGGAGTCAGGTGCCCAGAAACCAAACTTGGTGGTTCTTCCCATGAACCACAAGATTAGAACTCTTGAATGACGTTCAAAGGGTCAAAGATTGTGTTGGTTGCAATAAAGTGTTTTGGATTCTGGATGAGTTGCTCAAGTGAAGAATAAGCACTTTTACTTATCGGTAGGTTATGTACACGAAGCTTTTAGCACTATAACAAGATTGTCTTTTCAGCAGGTGTAAAATTCAAGCTGCTGGGATGCAGGGCTGTGCCAGTTATGTCTCATGATTGTAGGTAAAGGAAAGCAGCTGTACCTAGAGCAGAGCCCAAGTCGAGGCTCCCAGCTGGTGCTCCATTAGGAAAGAGCTTCTGACATTCCCACAATTGGTAGCACACAGTCATCCCATACAACCTGGAGTCTTGATTTTTCTATTTCAGATATATTTGCTGGTAAAATAACTGGGGTGGTCCCTTTAGATCAACTTAGAATGAGTAACACAAAAGAAGTGATTCTTCTATGAGCCACTTCTATGCCACTGAGATAAAAATGATGATATTCTCCGTAAAATAACTCCAGATGAAATAAATTTTAAATGACGTATTGTTTTCCTTACTGGCTTTATGACCAAACATTGTAGATCAGACAGAGTGTCTTTATTTCGTAACTAGATACGCTATTTTTTTCTGGGAAAGCTACATTTCCAACATGAAATAAAAATTAACATCAAGATCCTGATCTTTATAAAAAAAGCTCTTCTGTAGTTATTTCTTTAAATAGTTAAATTAAAATGTAGCTGTGTACAGAAGCACATAGGAAACATAACTCCACCACCACCACCACCACCACCACCGCCGCCGCCGCCTCCCAGGAGTTTGTTCAGTATTTTGGGGCTCATGTAGCTGGCAGGGTTGTATTCCATGAAATCCTTTACAGAATAGAATCAGCAGAGGTCAGCACAGAGCAAAGGATCCCAAAAGCAGTTTCCAAGCAAGCAGACGTTTAAAACCCAGAACGAAAATAGCTATATGAAAGTAATAAGTTTTGGACAGTGTTCTGCATCAAAAGTATAGCTCTTTAACAAAATAAAACAAAAACAAAAACAAAAGACACACTGACCTCACCCCATGAAGGATGAAAACTTTTGATGCTGTGATTCCAATTTCATTTTCATCTTGACTTATTTTATTACAAAAAAGCTATGAATGCTAGCCAGTATTTGTAGACATTTTCATCATAGAGCTTCTCAAGGTGATTATTTTTCTGATGAAGAATTTGAAAAATCACAAACTGAGATTCATGGAAAAATCCTTTATGAAACTCAGCATTTAAAGCAAAATGCAGCTCAAAAGTTTTCCATTAAATCCACATTTCTTTGATGCAAAATGATATCACAGTGTTCTACATGTGAATTTTTTTTCTCTTAAGATTTACTATAATGGGTTTACTTTGTTCTATAATAAAAGACATGCATTTGATGTAAATTTAACATTGGTTGTCTGGAAAGGAAAAACACTAGATTGGTACAGAATCTCACAGAATTTTGAGGGACAATTTCATGAAAACATTTTATAATTTTTTCCAGGGTTATTTTACACCCTCCGCCCTCATCTAATGTATTTACACTGAATTCCATCCTGTAATCTGAAAGTTAACCTTTGAGATTATCATTCTTACAAAACACCTTTCCCTCTTCCAAAATTCATGAGCACAGAACAGTTGAACTTCTTTCATAAATTGAATGCCTCTCCTATGCCGTTAGTGTTCTTGGGTTTACCTTCTATATGTCTTTGGCTCCTATTAACTTCAGATATTCAACACATCAAGTGCTGTTGTTTTCAAAGGTTTCCCAGGCAACTGCAAGGATTCATCTGGTTCCAGTCAAAAGTGCCCTTGAACCCGCAGCTCACTTCCTTTCTGAGTAATGCGTGTGGAGCCAAAGGAAAAACACCAAAGACATCATGTAATAGGCGAATGAATGGTTTGGTGACGAGCAGGATGAGTTTCACAAAACATATTCACTTGGATGTTAAGACTTTAGTTGGCAGCCTGTGAGTTCCTTTTACAAGCTTTCATTTGTGTTTTGGGGAGACGACAGCCCCCATCCTCGTTCTGGGTTCTGTGCTACTCCTCCCTTCCAGTTCCTGGGAAGATTCCTGAGAGTGGCCCCCTCAAACTCTTCCATTAAGTCACCCACAAAATTTGTTCAAGCACAGATTGCTGGTCCACCAGGAAGCTCCTTCATCCGTCTCATTGTGGGGCCTCTGCCACCTTTTAACCAGCCCCAGCTGGTTCTCGGGGACACTGACCTCTGAGAATCACTGTCTTAGATTTTGTTTCTCATGGAACCCATTGTGAAACTTTGAGTGAAGAAGATTGTCCCATTAAGCACAGAGACAGGGTTTTATAGTTTCCAGCCAAATAGTTTCTGAAAAGTAGAGAGGGGGGAAAAAAGGAATCACTGATCCTATATATTCTGTAAAAGGCTCCTCTGCTTAATCCTAGTTACATTCTGTGTTTTGCTTACAATAAGACACCTCACCTCGCCTAGGCAGATGGTGCAGTTAGAACATCATTTTTATCTTTTCTCTATATATTGGCTCATGTCCTTACAGCCGATTGACTAATGAGTAGATAGACTGACAAATCAAGGCATATAATATATGTTCTATTAATCCCCTTAGTGTAACTCTCTAAAGGGAACAGGTTGTGGTTTAAATACAAGGCGTGTGCTGTAGTCTTCCTGTCTGCTCCACATTGAGCACAGGGTCCAAAAAGCTGGGACAAAGCATATCTGTTATCTTGATCCAGCTATAAAATTATTTATCACCCCTCCCCCACCCCATCACTACTCCTTTTCCCTGTATTTGTTATATTTTTCTCTGATACACTCACTGGGACTATAGCATCCCATTGAAATGTGTTTAAGTAAGCAGATTTTTAACAATCTATTTCCACAGGTCTATAAGAAATTTTAGTGAAAAATTATATATGCATATATGCATATATATGCACATGCACATAAATGTATTTACTTTAGCTACCAGCCTCTCTACTGGCTACAATGACTTGATTATTACTAGTTTGACAATTTTATCTGTGAATAATCCTTAGCTTGCTAAAATTAAAGCAGATAAATGTAATTTTATAGCAGGAAGTGTAGATTTCAGGATGTGAACTAATAGTAATCAATCTGAATAAATATTTGCTATTTGTTTTCATAAAAGTTTAAATACTCAAAAGAGAACTCTGACCAAAAATAGGAATAAAGTGGATCAATGGACCAGGTGGTGTGAGTCATATCACTAGCTTTTAATTAAAAAGGGCACTGCGGACTTTGGTGTGAACTGGACTGCATATGGGCAGTTTTAGAATTTCTCAAGCTGAAATCCATCTGGAGGGTTTTTAATCAGAATGGATTTATTTTGCTAGTTCATAATCTATCTGTGTATTTAAAGCATTGCTGTTACACTTTTGAATCCTCAGCCATAGTTTAAAAATTTTGAGGAGGTAGATGCATCCTGAGACAGGGACAGTTGTTTCTGAGCCAGAGGATTTTTTGTGCAAAGCTGATATGTATAATAGCACATCAGTTTTTCACCATAGAATTTTGTCCTCATATTTTAATAACTGAATGAATATTCTGAATTAATAAGCATAACGCTTGTATAAACTAAAGACTAGTCTAAGCTCTGTATTCATTGATGGGAGCCTTAAGCAAATGTTTCTCTTTATCAGCTTGTTCAAAACATAATTATGGTTCTGGGACAATAACATAGTGACTTGTTAAAATAGTAACTGTGTCTATACATGATAATTTGAAGTTATGTGTTGTATGTTATTTGAAATAATTGGAAAGACCTGCGATAGATGGATAGATAGATAGGTGGTGGATAAGATGAATAAATAAATAGAATCCAACAAAATATAAATATTAAAGCATATCGATAGGTTTTTATTTTTGCTTTTTTCACTAAGGTTTTAGTTAAAAAATAAAGCAGGTAAGTTGAAATCCTTCTGCTTGAGAGATCCGCTTGAGAGAAAAATATATAAAACTTATAGAAAAAGCAAAGGATGAGTTAGGTAATGTTCTCAGAATACTAAGAGGGCCAGTGAGAAAACAATAAGGCTCAGTTTATGTCTCTCCCCACGTCTTGCTTTGTATTTTCCACCAGAGTTTGTTGGCATAACCGGAATAATGGGTTCAGGTTTATACCTGCTTCATCTCCCTGTCCTCCTCCCTTCCTCGCTCCTCATATCCACTCTCTATCTCTTAAATGTTAGGACTGTTCTAGAACCAAGAAGGAACGGTGGACATGCGACCTTTCTGTGGGCTTGGAAATGCCACTGAGCTCTGATGTTCCGCTATACCTATCATTCATTCTTTCAGCAAATATCTGAGCAGCTAATAGGTGCCAGGCATTGCTCTAAATGCATTTAATGCATCTCATTTAATCCTCTCAAGAGTGCTTAGAGGTTGTTATTATTATCTCCATTGTACAAGTGATAAAACTGAGATCTTCAGAGAAGAAAGGAGTTTTTTTCAAGATCGTAAAAGTAGTAAGTGCTAGAGTTGGGACTTAAATCCCAAATCCTAGCTTTCCTCATTTAGGCTTCAAAAATAGACCTATGCCAGACACAAAAGGACAGACACTGTATGACTCCAGTTTTGTGATATGATAAAGGTATAATCAGAGGCTTATTATACAGAATATAGGGGACCTAGAGATACATAGAAGCAAGAGATGGGTGAACCATTAGCTAATGAGGTTGAATTCTCTTCTAGTTTGCTAGCTGCCGGAATGCAATATACCAGAAATGCAACAGCTTTTTAAAAGGGGAATTTAATAAGTTGCTAGTTTACAGTTCTAAGGCTGAGAAAATGTCCCAGTTAAAACAAGTCTATAGAAATGTCCAATCAAAGGCATCCGCAGAAAGATACCTTGGCTCAAGAAGGCCAAAGAAGTTCAGGGTCTCTCTCTCTCAAGTGAGAAGGTGTATAGTGAACACAGTCACAGTTTCTCTCTTGGCTGGAAGGACACATGGTGAACATGGCATCATCTGCTAGCTTTCTCTCCTGGCTTCCTGTTTCATGAATCTCCCCGGGAGGTGTTTTCCTTCTTCATCTCCAAAGCACCGGCTAGTGGATTCTCTGCTTCATGGTGCTGCAGCATTCTCTGCTCTCTCTGAATCTTCATTCTCCAAAATGTTTCCCCTTTTATAGGACTCCAGAAACTGATCAAGACCCACCCAAATGGGTGGAGACATGTCATCACCTAATCCAGTTTAACAACCACTCTTGACTAAATCACATCTCCAGGGAGATGATCTAATTACAGTTTCAAACATGCAATACTGAATAGGGATTAGAAGAAACAGCAGCCTTTAAAAAATGGGATTAGGATTAAAACATGGCTTTTCTAGGGGACATACATTCCTTCAAACCAGACAAATTCCAATATAAGGGAATAGATAGGAGCAAAGTTGATTCTCTAGTGGGTCTAGAAGTAGTATTACCATATTGAAGATGAACAAGATTGAAAGGGGTTATATAGACCTACATGTCTCACTGACTTGCACTAGAAATATGAATGAGTTCTCATAAGAATTACTTCAAAGATATGATTCTTGTATAAAGAGTGCTTAAGTCCAGGATACAAGGGGAAAACTGCTATTGCATGCTATGAGCTATTTTCAAAAGGAAACCATCAGCACTACCACAGCAACAGCAGAGGTAAATAATGGGGTGAGGGACAAGAGTTAAGAGGAGGTTTATATTTCCTATTTGGTGAAGGTGTGTTTATTGGTTTTCTATCTCTTGGGAACAATGGAATTATCTAAAATTGAGAATGTTGGTGAACTGTGGACTTTGGGCCCTCTACGTGTTGCTGGATGAATGCAGGTGGCTGAAGGATGTACTGACGGAGAAGTAGATTGGCAAACAATGGTGTATATTTACGAACGAAGGTTGTGCTGCTACAAAAAAGAACAATGTCATGAGGCATGCAACAATGTGAATGAATATGTGGGACATTTGGTGAGACAAGATAAACCAGGAACAAAAAAACAACAGTGGTATGGTCACCTTTAGAAAATGCTTATAAGAAAACAGGGGCCTAGATTGTAAGCTTTTAGAGCAGACACAATAAGTCCAGAGTAGTGATTATTATTTCTGGATTTTGAGAGGCTGTTTTATATATATAATCTGATATTTAGGGATAAGAACAAAGCCAAACAGGTTGGGATTAAAGTAATTCGGAACTTTAAGGTAAGGGGTAAGACACTGTCTTAGTGTCTATATTTTAGAATCACACATACTCTTTGAGACCGATGGAAGAAATTTTATTTGATCTGAAACTGAAATTTTCTGTAGTGCATAATCTAATTCAACCTATCTGTATAGCTCATATGAACAACTGAAACACAGGAAGCACAGAATAAGAAAGACATCCTTTAATCCTGTATAGATTATTGTAATGCCTGGAAACATCCTAGACTATATTAAGCAGATAATCAAAATGTATTGGCAAAATCCCCTGAGGGAAGGGAGAAAGACTATGGAACTATTAAACCTTACCATCAGGGAATCCCCTGATACTGTGTCAAACCTTAGGGATATCCAAATCAATAGACCATACCCTCGATCATGAGGCTTACTCTTGTGAGGCATATGTAGGTAGCAGAGAAACTTAGACTACCTATAGGCATGAATAAGAGTTACTTCTGGAGAACCTCTGTTGTTGCTCAGATGTGGTCTCAGTCTCTCTAAGCCCAACTCTGCAAGTGAAATCATTGCCCTCCCCCTCTATGTGGGACATGACATCCAGGGGTGAAAGTCTTCCTGGCAACATGGGAGAGGACTCCCAAGAATGAATCCAGACCAGGCACCATGGGATCAACAATTACATCCTGACCAAAAGGGGGAAAAGAAGTATAATTAATAAAGTATCAGTGGCAGAGAGAGTTCAAATTAAATCGAGAAGCTACTCTGGAGGTGGCTCTTATGCAAGCTTCAGTTAGACCTTGCTACCCATCATAACTAACCAACCCCCAACCAGGACCATTCCAGCCAATCCTAAAGAACACCTAGGACAATATATAAGATTCCACAAGGGTTTCAGGCACTAGAGTAACTTTCCAGAAACCTACAACCTCCAGATGGGTCCCTGGTCCAGATAAGTCCTGAAACCTAACCCAGCCTCTCCAGAACATCAGATAGTTCCATCTCCCTATCCTATATGAATGACAGACCCTTCCAATAGCAAAAATTTAGAATTGCCATGGCCCAGACAACCCCAAAGAGAGGTATGGAAAGATGAAAGGTGATGGTGGAATTATACATAGAAGATAATAGGACTTAACAAATGAATATGAATGCTGAATGATTAAATTGATATCTCTTTTAGTTCCAGTACTTTAGAGCAGTTAGAAGTAAAAACCTAAAATTGTAGCCCATGTCAAAATCTGAAATATATTCTACAACTAATTGTGGTGCTATGTTTTGAAATTTATAGCTTTTTTGTATATATGCTATTGTTCACAAAAAAAGAAGGAAAAAAAGTCGATTGTGATGATAAAAACATATTTAAGCCCTCTAGCCTCCTATATTCTGGAGCAGCTAGAAGGAAAAATACGAAAGGATTGTATGGTAGCCCATGACAAACTCTGGGATCTATCCTATAACCAATTTTTGGAAAGTGCTTTGAAAACTATTGCTTTTTTGACTTCCTTGTTTTGTATATATGTTATATTATACAATAAAAATTTTAAATAATACACCTGTATCTGCCCAGCTTATCCTTCAGTACTGACATTTAAAAACTATATTATTTTGAAACAACTTCAAACTCAGAAAAAATTGTAAGTATAATAGTTGGACATACAAAGGGTTTCTGATTACCCTTCCTCCAGTTTCCCCAACTGTTAGCATTTTAACACAAATTTCCTGTGTGTATAGGTACACATACCAAATGTTTTTTATGAATCATGTACAAAATTTAGACATTATGCCCCTTAACCTCTAAATACTTCATTATATATTTCCTAAAAACATCTACAACACAGGATCAAAATCACAAAATTAACAGTGGCACAATCTATAAGATATTATTCAATATTTGTCAATTATCCCAATGATGGCCATTTGAGAAAAAAAGACATTGTAGTTCAGAACCCAATCCAGGATCTCACATTGAAATTACTTGCTGTGCCTCTTTATTCTCTTTTAATCAGGAATATTTCCTCAGTCTTTATCTCTCTTGACCTTGCATTTCCATAGAGTACAAGTCAGTTATTTTGTAGAATGTTCCACAGTTTGGGTTTCTCTGATACTTTCTTATGGTTTGATTCAAGTTATGCATTTTTGGCAAAATACACAGAAATGAGAGTATTCCTCCAGTGCATTCTGTCAGGAGGAACTCAATTTGATTTGGCCCTTTACTGGTTAGTTTTCTTGGGTAAGGTGATATTTGCCAGTTAGTATTCACTTCAAAGTTACCGTTTTTTTCTTTTATAATTATTAAGCCCTTGTGAGGAGATATTTTGGAACTACATAAATGTGCTGTTTCTTATTTGATCCTTATCTCATCTACTGATGATTCTGCCTTAAATCAACTTATAATAGTTGTGAAATGGTGGCACCTATCTTTCTTGGGCTCTTTTAATGAGTGCCTTTACTATTAGTCTAGAGAAACACATTATCTTTAGTATCTATTTGTTAGTCTATTGAGTGGCTTTACTCTTAGTCTAGGACCACATTAAATGCCTGACAATACTTATCTCATTGAATCTTCACATCACCATTACGTAGACACTATTAGATCCAGATTGTATAGATGATGAAACAATACCCAAAACAGTTAGGAACATATTCAAGGAGGAAATATTAAAAATTAATACTTAAAATGTCATTGAAGGACAGTGGCTCAGTGGCAGAATTCTTACCTGCCATGCCAGAGACCCTGGTTCAATTCCTGAGATTGCCCATGCCAAAAAAAGAAAGAAAATCATTGGACATGCCATTGTAAAATAATAGAATTAAATTAAAGAAGAAAAATTAAAATATGTTTAAAAAATCAGAAAGAATAAAATACATTGTGCCATGATTATTTTAAGATTGTACATGGAGACCAGAGAAGGTGCCACCCAACACTAACATTTAAGCAAGGTGCAGTGAGTGAATGAAAAATGTTATTGGAGTACTTCTCAGAATGGAAAGATGACCAAAAGGGTATGAAAGCACCAAAAGGAAAGATGAAGGGAAGTCCTGAGAATGGACCATCAGTGAGTTCTCTGGGTGAGAAGAAAACTGGAGAGGGAAGGCAGAATGCTTAGAATCACCTAAAGCCAATTTTTATCTTTAGCAATCACTAGAGATTTAGTGGAATGGAAGACAAAAGAGAAATTCTCTAAGTGAAGGTCCCCAGATGAAGAGCCCTTTCCATGCCGTGGAGGCTCTGTGTTTATACTCAGCACCTCACCCATGAATTTTTCTATTCCTCTTGCAAGATCAAGGGAATATAAATGGTCCCTTGTGTCTTGTGTCTCTGCCAAACCATGGTAAAGATTCAACATGCCTCTAATGATGTGCATGAAACTCTGATTCAGGAATTTTGAATGCAGAATCCTAATCTACCAACCACAAATATCCGAAGTCCAATGGACAATTCTTTACATCCCCTTCCCCATGTCACAGAGCCAACTAAAAATACTAAACTAGGAAATAACCAATGTTCACAACTATGGCCTAAAGAGAAGATAAGAATGTGACAGAGAGCATGAGGCATATGTATGACTAAAGGGGAATTTATTCAAATCATATTAAAAAGATAAAAGGGAGGAAAAACCCAAGATGGTGGCTCAGTGAGGTGTGGGATTTAGTTCATTCTCCAGAACAGCTAGTAAATAGCCAAGAACAGTACAGAAAAACTGCTGGGACCACATCAGTGACCGGACACACAGCGTACCCCAGTCTGGACAAGCTGGACCAGCTGTGATCCCACCCAGAACCATGAGTCCCCCAAGCCATGGAGGCCAATGCCCCTCCCCCACAAGCTGGTTCCCAGAGGGGAAAGGAAAGAGACTTTACTAATAGCAAGGAGCTGAGATCAACCAAGCTCCAATTTTGGAATTAATTAACAAATTCTGACTACTAAAAATAGGCCCCCAGTTCAGCTGAACAGAGGTTTGTTTTTTTTTTTTGATCAGATAGCACAAAATATTGAAAGGGTCTGGGCCCTAAAGAAAAGGAGGAGGCACATAGAACCTGGAGATACACAGAGCAATGTACCAACTTAAACTCTTGATTGGCAAACCCAAGGAATGAGGTTCCTGCTCTGAAAAGGATTTTTTTTTCTCTTTTATGGCTGTGTTTCTATGGCTTGATTGCTCTTTGGGTACAACTGCAAGGTTTCTCAGGCTCCAACTGCCCCAGGCAAGGGCAGAATTAAGCTTGTCTGAGAGCTTGTCTGGAGGCTGTGCCTTCCCCAGGAGAAGGGTGCCACCCAGCTCACGTGGATTTCTCCCTCAAGGAATTCAGACCCCGGGGTTTGGAAAACTGAAGCAATTAAAGCCAGCCTACAACCTCTCCTCTGTCTTGACCATGCCCCACCAGGAAGAGTCTGCTGAAGTTAAAGGCACCACATCACTTTATGCAGGTGGGACCCACAGGCAGATAAGTGCCATGTGCTGGGCAGGGTAGGAAAAACACAGAGTCTAGAGGATTCAAAGGAATGTCTTTCAATCTGCTGGGTCTCACCCTCAGGGAAAACTGATGCAGGTGACTCTTTCCTTCTGAGAGGAGGCCAGTTTGGTCTGGGGAAGTCTGACTGGGGTCTATAATACATAAGTAGACCCTCCTAAGGGAAAAAAAGGCACAATACAGGCAGGCAAGAAACAAGAACTGAAAAATTCTGATCTGTTAAACAAAACCTAAGCTGGAGGTCTAGAATAAGCTATACTGAACATCAAAAAACAGATAGACTAAAGTCATACAGCAAGAAAATCCTAGGTAAAAAAAGTGAAAACAACTTCCAGAATAAATTAATTAAGGAAATTAAATGTCTAGACACCAGCAAAAAATAATGAATCATATTAGGAAAATTGAAGATATGGCCCAGTCAAAGGAACAAACCAACAATTCAAATGAGATACAGAAGTTGAAACAATTAATTCAGGATGTTCAAACAAATGTGGAAAGCCTCATCAAAAACCAAATCAATGAATTGAGGGAGGATATAATGAAGGCAAGGGATAGACAAAAAGAAGAAATTGAAAGTCTGAAAAAACAAATCACAGAACTTATGGGAATGAAAGGCACAGTAGATGAGATGAAAAAAACAATAGAAACCTACAATGTCAGATTTCAAGAGTGAGAAGATAGGATTAGTGAACTGGAGGATGGGACAACTGAAAACTGACAAGCAAAAGGAAATATAGGGAAAAGAATGGAAAAATATGAGCAGGGACTCAGGGAATTGAATGTCAACATGAAGTGCATGAATACATGAGTTGTGGGTGTCCCAGAAGGAAAGAGAAGGGAAAAGCAGGAGAAAAACTAATGGAGGAAATTATCACTGGAAATTTCCCAACTCTTATGAAAGACTTAAAATTGCAGATCCAAGAAGTACAGCATACCCCAAACAGAATAGATCCAAATAGACATACTCCAAGACATTTACTAATCAGAATGTCAGATGTCAAAGAGAAAGAGAGAATTTTGAAAGCAGCAAGAGAAAACCAATCCATCACATACAAGGGAGGCCCAATAAGACTATGTGTTGATTTCTCAGCAGAAACCATGGAGGTAAGAAGACAGTGGGATGATATATTTAAGATACTAAATGAGAAAAACTGCAAACCAACAATTCTAATCCAGCAAAATTGTCCTTCAAAAAAGAGGGGGAAATTAAAACATTTTCAGACAAAAAAAAAAACCACTGAGAGAATTTGTGACCAAGAGACTGGCTCTGCAAGAAATCCTTTAGTATTTACTAATGGGAGCACTAGAGACAGATAGGAAAAGACAGGAGAGAGAGGTGTGGAGAACAGTGTAGAAATGAAGACTATCAGTAAAGGTAAAGAAAAATTAGATATGACATATAAAATCCAAAAGGCAAAATGGTAGAAGAAAGTACTACCCTTACAGTAATAACACTAAATGTTTATGGATTAAATTCCCCAATCAAAAAACATAGACTGGCAGGATGGATTATAAAACAAGACCCATCTATGTACTGCTACAGGAGATGCATTTTAGACCCAGGGATAAACATAGATTGAAAGCGAAAGGTTAGGGAAAGATATTTCATGCAAACAACAATCAGAAAAGAGCAGGAGTAGCTATACTAATATCCAACAAATTAGACTTCAAATGTAAAACAATTAAAAGAGACAAAGAAGGACACTATGTATTAATAAAAGGAACAATTCAACAAGAAGACGTAACAATCATAAATATTTATGTACCCCAGAATAGAACATGTTCTTAGTTTGAATCCCATTCCATGGATGTGCAGCCATTGTAAATAGGATCTCTTGAAGATGTTATATTAGTTAAGGTGTGACCCAAAAGAATGAGGCTAGACCTTACTCTGATTACTAGAGTCTTTTGTAAGCAGAAGAAATCAACCATAGTCAGAGAAAGTTGTGGAGAGGAGCCAGAAGTCAGTGGAAACCAGAGGAGAAAGGAGAGGACACTGCCGTGTGACAGGAAAGCCAAGAGACCCAAACATTGTTGACCAGAAAGAATGCTATTGGCCCAGGGAGGAGCAAGCCTTCCAGGCTCTGAAAATATGGACCAAACTGTTGAGTGGTATTTGTCATAGCAGCCTGGATACTAAGACACCCTCACTGAAGCAGAAAATCTATTTTCTGGATATGGTAATACAAGGTCTGTGTACTGCAGCATGCAAGGTACCACTGAGTTTATACACACTGAAGACAAGTAGATGCAGGGGGTATTTGCATTTTCGATGCTGAGATTTCCATCCCAAACTTCTTCCCCCATTGAGCTCCTGGAATACTGGCAGCTATATCTTCATCCTCCAGGAAAATATTAGAAAGATTTTCCCTGGGAATTTGACCAGCCAAGGAAAGATCCTGAGGATCCTGAGACTGGTGGGCCACCTTCCAGTCCTGCTCAAGGCCCCTCAAACGTCTTTCTGATCCCTCACTCCTAAATATCAACAGCTAACCAAGGAGTATCGGGGAAATGAAGAAGCCTCTAAGCAAAACTGACAAATAGAGCAGAGCAACTTGAAGGAAATGGAAATAATAAAGGGACAAGAAAAGTGAAAAAATATATATTCCATCATTGCTATCTTCAGAGAGATACAATCATGAAACAAAAACAGAATACTATGAAAGAGACATTTGGAAAACAGAAAAAAAAGTTCTGGGACATAAATATAACAGTAAAATACAAACACAACACAAGTATTACAAGATGAAGTTGAGGAGCTCTGCCTCAAAGAGATGAAATTTAGGAGGGAAAAAGTAAGAAAAGTAAAGATCAACTTATGATGGTTGATTATGTGAGAAGTTCTAGAATGGAGGAAACAAGGGGAAGAAATCATCAACAAAACAATTCAAAAGCATTTCACAAAAGTGAGGGGGCATGAGTTTCTAGGTTTTAGGGGTGTGAGTGCCTAGTAAAAAGAATGAAAATACTTATAATTAGTCATATAATCCTGAAATTGTAGAACACTGAGGACCAAAAGGAGATTCTAAAACTTGGAAGCAGAGAAAGATCAAAACAAAATTCAAAAAGCGAATCAATCTCTGAATGATTTTAGACTTCACAGTAATGGTGGAAGTTAGGAGGCAATGGAGTCCTGCTTTCAAAATCTAAAGAAATTAGATCTAGGTTTCAACCTAGATTTTGATGTACATCCAAATGATCAATCAAGTGTGCAGGTAGAATAAAAATGTTTTAAAACATACAAGGTCTCCAAAAATTTTAATTCCCAGGCACCCTCTCCTAGAAGCCACTGGAGGATATGATCCACCAAACTGAAGTATTAATCAAAGGAGGAAAGTGTGGGGTCTGGAAATAGGGGATCTATTACTGAAGAGCATTAAAGCAGATCCCAAGGTGTCAATGATAGGAATTTTGAGGGTGGCAGCTTTTTACTGAGCTGGTAGAATGTTCTGAAAAATTCTTCAGAAAGATAAATTGATAAATCACCCAAAGCATGCAAACGTCTTGGAAGGAGATTTATACAACTAGAGAACAGTTTGAAGTTGACTTCACCACAAGGAAAACTATGAAGCCAAAAAAAATAATAATAATCTAGGTAATTATCAGGAGCAGATCCAGATTTGGGAAGCCTGAAGCTTACAAAATTTTAGGGGCACTTTTTGAAAGAATAATACAAAATTACAAATACAAATTTAGGCATCAGAGCAAATATTTATTTCAAATGAGAAAAGATAATTATAAGAAATCATGCATTTAAAAATGCTGGCAAATATTGAAAGCATAACAAAATCCAGAGTCTGTTTTTCTTGTAAAATTGTTTTTATTCACACATAGACTGATACGTTCCTATACTCCTCCTTTTTCTACTTTTTGATCATCTCTTCATAGGATAAATATTTTGTAATATCTTCTATAGAGAGAATTAAAAGGTATTTTAATCTTTTCTCTAGCATAATCAGATTTATTTATTTTTATTAATAATATCTTAGGTTTCTTTCTGCCTCTCTACTCATTACTGGGTTATTCATATGAATTTGTTTGATTGTGGTCAAATTTGGGAAAATCACTATCAAATTATTTTCACATATGAACTATAAGATTTCAGGACATGTCAATGTTTCATGTGAATAACTAAACTTTGGGTTGAAAAAAATTACACGGTGAGTTTTTATGATCTATGGCACACTATAGAGTACATTCTGACAGGAGAGAACATTCCCTAGGTGCCAGAGAGAATGGAAAGGTATGCTCACGTTCTAACTCATCTGACAGTTGAAAGAATTTCCTCACAGCCAGATTCTGGCTCCATATATTTCAAACTTGTGTCTTTCCCACTACCTGATTACTTGCAGTACCAGGTCTCACGGGACATGTTGACTGCAGGGTGATACATAGGTCCTGGGTGGAGTGGTTGGCAGTTGGTGTTGGGTGGGGGAAGTATCCCTGGAAGTCATTCCTACGCTAGGATGGCTAACAAGAACTCAGTTAGACACCAGGCATATAGTCCACTAAATTCAGATGAAATCTGTCCCTAACTTAACTCCCACTTACCCAGAGCCCCCCAAATGCTGGTGGCCATTCCAACACTCCCCATACAAGGGGAAATGAGATAGAGGGGAGGTTGGAGTGAAAGAAATTACTGTCTTAATCAATTATAGTGGGAGTACCTTTTTCAAGTTTTGCAGAGACATAACCATCTGAACACATGAACGGGACTCTTCCCAGTGTTTTGGAGGAAGCCTGTATAAGTCAGGGGCCCTAAAACTCAGGTGGCAAAGCTCTCAGTAAACTCTCCTTATAGGCACTAATGGCCATAACATTTACTATGTGTGAGGTACTCAGCTAAGCAGTTTATCTATATGGGCTTGTTTAATCCCCACCGCTCTATGAAGTGGTAACTAGTTGTTATCCACGCTTCCCACATGGAAATACTCAGATTGGGTGTGTAGACTGAGGTTGCACAGCTGGTAAGCGACCCGGTGGGATTTAATACAACCTTGTCCAGAACCCTTGCTTGTGGCCATTATTCTATTCCGCCTCTCCAGGAAGATCAGAAAGTGGGGCACAAAGGGAAATTAATCCTATGCTCCGTATTTCTCAACTATAAATGTCCATATTAGTGTGACCTTCATACTATGCAAAATTACAATAAAATTACATAAAAAATTACATAAGACAATATGGAAGAATTTACATAGTCCATCCGTTAAACTAAACAAGATATTAAATCAAGTTGATTAACAGATATGAATAATTAATTGAATGGACCTAGAGAGTATGGGGTTAAGAAAACAAATTGAAGACTGAAAAATGTCATTAAAGAACTGACAAATACATTAGAATAACCAAGAAACAGAAGAGCAGTTTATTTGCAAACCAAATGAGTGACAGAAAGGAAATGTTCAGAACAATTACTTTGGTTGAGGAGTTAAAAAAGGGACCAAATCAACTAGCTGTATAAACTAAAAATGGAGGGTAGAAAGTGCTGACGGAAGATAGGAATAAGGCTGTCCAAAAAAAGTTATAGGAGAAAAATTTCCTGAAACTAAGGAAGAACTAAATCTAAAGATAAAATACAATTAGCTGGCCTCAGACTTCTCCACAGCATGATTGAAGGAAAAGAGAATGAAGACAGTTTTAAAGGAAAGTGGAACTCATGATTTTAAGTATTCAGCCAAGTTGCTATTCACAAAAAGGCAGCAAATAAGCATTTTAAAAGTTTCATGGACTTGAGGAATTAGATCTAATGAGGTTCATTCATTAGATCATGAATGAACAGTGACCCCATTGTGAAAATTGTGTTTACAGAATAAAATAGAGATGCTTTAAATTTGAATATACATAATAATATTATTAATAGAAATGGAGAGTTTAGGGCAGGGACAAGAGGCAAAGAGGATAAGGGAGATATTTCATCATTTTTCATAACAAACTGATAAAGATTCTCCTCAAAACTGATACATTTGATAATAAAACTGATAATCAAATTATTCTGTTATTTAAAAATATAAAGGAAACCACTAGAAGAATTAAGTTAAATGTTGGAACGAGAATTCGTTCCATCAATGATCATGTTTAGTATCCACTTGGCTGGCAAAAGCCTGATTTGTGATGTCACCCATTTTTTGCTCCTTTTAGCTTGTAGTTTACCCAGGCCTATTCATTTCTTGTTTGATGCTGTGGATGTTTCTGTCCCTTAAAACCACATGAAGAATTGGAAATTTTGTTTACCATTTTATTTTCATTTGCGCCCATTTTTCAATGTGTTTTTGTACTGTGGACGTAAATATTCTGTATATGTGTGTACTTTTCAATTTCCATTAATACCTCACCATTTTTAGTAATTTTGTAAGAGTTTTCAGAAGTTTAGTATCTTGGTGTAGATAAACTATGTTTTTGCCTATCACATCCACATTGCTTGAATTCCAAAATTAGATATTTTGGGTAACGAGCACTTGCAGGTATTTCATACAGAATATGTTCTTGCCAGGCATACTCATCCCTAGAGTGCCTGGCTGACAAGGGTTGGTTTGACCCAAGGCAAGTGAGTTTGGGAGATTGCTTCTGCAGATTAACACAGCATTCTGTGTGTGAATAAGGAAGTCTTCTGCCTCCCTTAGGATATATTCTTTCTCACCAGTAACATGATCTGTAATTTGGCTTCTATCTCTCTCCTGAAACCTTCCCATAGATAAGATGTGATTTTACTACACCTGAACCACAGTCTAATTCTCATGAGACTCACAGGCAAGCTCTTCCCTAGACATCACCTGGCTCCCAGGCTCCCTCACTCCAAGACTCAGATGTTAATTTTTCATTAAGGTTTTTCTTGACCACCCTGTTAAATGGGTAAACCCCACTCTCCTACCAGCAACCCTACTCACTTTCTCCTTCTCTGCTTTCCAAAGCATTTATTACTCTTTAATGAAATATGACTGTTTTGCTCATCTTCTTTACTTATTTGCTCAATTATGAGTTCCAAAATTTTTGTAATTTCTCTTCCATTTGGTTGATCAGCATGTTCATTTTATACCAGGCATGGAAGACTGGTTTGGGGAAAGTTGGAATTTTCATTCATTTAGCAAGTGAAGACCCTCTGCATAAGAGTTTTTGTTCTAGTTGGACAAAAAAATTACATGGGTGAGACTTACAGTGAAGAATAAAAGGCAAGGTTTTTCCTTTTTGTGAAAGGAATAAAATATTAAACGTAAATTCAGTTTTTAAACATCTCTCATTCCCTTCCCCTTAAAAGAAGTGATTCCGAGAGGAATATTACCTGGATTGCCGAGCTGGATATACATAGAAACTATTAGGGTGAATACAATTCTGGAAAGTGAGGAAGTAAAAGGAAAGGGGAAATCAAACAGTTAACCGGAGCTGTAAAAACAAGAGCCAACTCAGTCTGGGATTTGTAAAGAACAGGTGTGGAGGTTTCAGCTGTTCTCATGAGATGCAAGATTTGGGGAGAGATATAACTAAAGAAGATTTGAAAGACATTTCTGTGTATGCTTTGAGGCTACTCCAAACTCCTTCCCTCAAGAATACATAAGGGTAAATCTACATTGCAACATTTTCTAAGGACATTCTTTCTTTTAATTTTAAGAGATAGTGAAGTAGGGAAGGCCAATTTATAGCAAGACACAAAATTCAAACACCCACAGAGTAGCAATTTGATAGGTAGAATTGACAGACATTACTAAGGGTTGGCTGCAGGAATAAGTAAGAGGGGACACTCTAGGAAGACTTCCCATGTTTCTAGTAGATTGTGATGCCCTTCCCTGAGAAGGAGGAGCAGATTGGCGATTAGGGGATGAAAGTGGTGACTTTGAAACATTATGGTAGAGAATTCTACAGGCATTAGTGGATGTTGCCGAAGATTTGTGAGCAGGGAAGTGATGTGATGATGATTTTATTTAGGTTATTTTGGCAGTAGCTTATCACCTGTGTTTTGGAGCAGGTGGAGACAGGGCTACATGTCTATGTGTGGAGGTGTGCATTGGGAGAATGTCCAGAAGATTTACTCGTGGCTTCATAAAAAAATTTTCATTTCCCTTAAATATGCAAAATTAGTGTGTGTGACTGTATTCTGTCTTGCACTGACAGATTTTTTTTCTAGAGGAGCACATCTCCAGTTTCGTATGATAAATAATAGTAAATAGATTTACAAACTGAAATGCATTTGGAGGCAACTTGCTTGAGATGGAATCTGTATTGAAATGCTGGCTCACTTGTCTGATAGTTCCTGCCCATGCTGCTGACTCTAAGGGGACTGTGCCATAGTTTAAAACAGTAGGAAACACTGTGTTTTCCAAAAGAAGCAGAGATGTGGTTCAGAGATTTCTGTCATGAGTCAATCAAATCCATTTTAATGGGTGTTTGAGTAGCATACAGGGTTCATCTTGGGAATGGCCTGGATAAACTACATCAAACAAGAAATGAATAGGCCTGGATAAACATGCTGATCAACCAAATGGAAGAGAAATTACAAAAATTTTGGAACTCATAATTGAGCAAATAAGTAAAGAAGATGAGCAAAATGGTCATATTTCATTAAAGAGCAATAAATGCTTTGGAAAGCAGAGAAGAGAGAAAGTGAGTAGGGTTGCTGGTAGGAGAGTGGGGTTTACTCATACTGGAGTCACCACTGCCTGTGCAGAACTCTGCACGCCCGACATGAAATCCACATCAGAACTGTACCATCGTGTTCAGATAGTGTCCTAGTGAAGTGATATATTCTCAAACTCTTGGCAGGTATCTCCTTTGCTAGCCTTACGTTATATGCTCTACTTTTCCAGCTGAATAAATAGTTCACCACTACCAACAACTTCACTCTCACCTCTACCGCCCTTACCATCACCCTCAACCTCTATAACTACAACAGCCACCACCTCCCACCTCACCACCATCATCGCCATCACCACCACAACCATCATCACCCCCCACCACAACCATCATCACCCCCCACCACCATCATCAGCCCCCCATCACCCTTATCACTGTCACCATCACTACCATCTCCACCGCCACCAACCCTCTCTCCACCACCATCACACCTGTCTCCACCCTCCTTACTGCCACCATTGCCATCATCATCGTAACCATCATCATCACCCTCACAACCACCACCACATCGCTCCCATCCCCACCACCACCACACCAACAGCATCCCAGATATTTATTAAATGTGCTCCTTGCTAGGTGCTACGTAAGATCTTCACAAGCATGTTCCCCTTTAATCCTGATACAAACCCTCTGAGGTCAATATGCTCAATTCAATTGTACCTGTAACACCACAGGCAGAACTTGGCACACCTAAGGCCCTCAATAAACATTGGTCGATTGGACATATTTTCATTTCATGGAAGAGGAAATGAAAGTTCCGAGAGGCTAAGTAATTTTCAGAGGTCAAACAATGAGTCATTGGTGGACTCAGAAGTCAACACAACATTTGGTCTGTCACCTCCCCAGCACTAACTGAACTCCACACCTTTGCTTCCTTCTCCACTCTACTTTGAATGCTTTTCCTCCCCTTTTCTGCCATTTGAAATCCTTCCTGTCCTCCTAATTCTTCAAGTCATAGTTCCAATCTCACCTTTTTCCCAGGGTCTTTGCACATTTCCCCATTTGGAATTAAGTCTTCTTCCTCCTTGTTTGATGGCAATCTATTTGGCTTTGTCTTAGGTCACTAAAATGTCTGTATCTTGTTTACCTGTGTATATGTTTGCATTGTTCACTAGTGTGTCAGTGATATGGGGGGATGGCTGTGGTATGGCTCTTTCAAACTTCTCTCTACTTGTCTACCACACTGCTTGCCCTACTAGGTGTAAAAGCAACATTTATGAAATCAAACGATGTTTACTCAGCAGCATGAGCGAAGGTTCTGAGAGCATAGTTTGGACCATAAGGAGAGGGTGGGGCAGCTAGCAGAGGCCCTGACACCTGGTGGGAGAGAAAGGAGGCAGGGCCAGCCAGCTGGCCAGGGAGGGCACCAAAGACAAACTTTGCTTGGCTCACAATAAGCAGAAGGCTGGTCCTGGGTACACACAACATCTTTTATAGATAAAACTGTTTTATTCATGGTGAAACAGAGAGAGGAAGAAACAATAGATGCCAATGATGAATAGACTGTTATTACTCCGTTTATTGATTGGAAACGAGTCCTAGATTTTGCTTCTTCTTGTTCTATCAAGGGGTGTCTGTCCAGGGGTAATTTTTACTTTTTAGTGTGAACTCCTCCTGTGGCCTTTGGACCTGATGTTTATGATAGATGGGCCTGACTGTGTTCATTCCATTTAGTGGGTAACTTTCCTTCTGTGGAGCTTCATGTCACCACCAGCCGAGGCATGGACCCAGTGGCCATGTGTCATGCAGAGCATGTCTGCATCCATTGCCTGCTTCTGTCCTTGGAGACACGCTCCTCAGTTGGGTCCACTTATTGCCCATCAGCTCTCTTTCCTGCCAGGTCAGTATCCCTCAAAATAGAATGCTCAATGGCAAGCTGATGGATGAGGATGGAGACATTCACTCAAATGTTTGAATCAGACACACTTCTACAACTTTTTCTGCATCTCTCTTTATCGATACCTGGCATTACAGATATTATTTTAAGAAGGGAATTTCCCAATTTTTTTTTCTTTCTTTTAAAGAACGTTTAAATACATCTTGTTCATTGACATCTGGGAAGGGAGTCTCTTTTTTTATTTGTCTCAAAAGATAGAGTAATGTGTACATAAATAGTGCACTTTGGACTTTCTTTGAGTGATCACTGCCTGCTGGCTTCATTGCACTTTGCTGCTAACAGATTAAGTCAGATTTTAGACCAGCACGGAGTAAATATTTGCCCAATGGACATGGGGACAGTAATGAGGGAGGAGTTTCACCTTAAGTCTGTGTTAACCCAATCCCAGCCTCTGTTTTATACCCATTTCTCTGTAAAAGGCCTGCTGCAGAAGTGAGTGGTTTTGTGAATAGGCCCATTTTTAGAGCCATCAATTCTTTCCACCCAGAATCACTCACTGATCATTCAGTGCTCATCCCTAGCCAATCAGGAAAGAATATCCTATTTGGACCAGAGAAGAAAAAGGTGGAACCCATCTACCTAGAAATTTAAGTATTTCATGAAATGTTTTTTGTTTTTAAATTGAAGTAAATATATAGAAAAGGGCACAATTGCTAATTGCAATCTCTCTTTTACTTTTAAATGTTTCCTGAAACTCTGGGAGATGAACCTAAGTTAATAGCCTAACCACATCTCTGCCTCTACTGCCCTGACAGTGCCCAGATGTCAGAGGAACAGATGCATGGGGAGGGGAGCCAAGCCACCTCTAAGCAAACACCTTAACAGAACAGACAAAGGATAGATGGGTAGAGACCACTCAGCATGCAGCTACTGGGGACCAAGGGTTCAGCCACACTGTGGGAAAGCTGCAACCAGCCAGCCTGGCCTGCTTTTCAGGGCCCACCTTCTCCCTGGGTGTGTGCCGAGGTGGGGGTGAGGGAAGAGGTGGGGTAGAGGAGGAGGTAGGGGTGAAGGAGGATGTGGGAGAGGAGGAGGAGGTAGGGGTGGAGCAGAAGGTGGGGATGGAGCAGGAGGTGGTGAGAATTGTTTGCTACTCTCTTGCTCAGAGTGCCTCAGGGCTTCTCATTCCCTTTAGGTCAGAGCCCCATTTCATTCCTTGGCCCTTCAACTTTTTCTTGGTTATCTGGCTCACTCAGGTCTCAGCCTCAGCCATTCTCACCTGAGGGCCTTTTTTTGTTCCTGCCACCTGCCTGGACCACCTCCCAGCCAACACCCGGCATCAGGATCTCTTCTCATCCTGTAGGCCATCACTTGAGAGCCTCACCTTGATTGAGCCCTTCCCATCTCCTCTCAATGGATGCGTCAACTGTTTTCTGTCTTAGCCTATCTATGTCTTTCTTTCATAACACTCCTTGCTGGAATCAGCTCTGTGGTTATGCACTCTGCAAAATCACCCTGCAAAGGCCACAAGGTTTATAAGCAAAATAGGATTAGGGCACAACACTCAAAAGTTCATCGGTGACATGTGTTTTTGTTTGCTGAAGCTACTGAAACACAGTTACCATGAAATGGGATGGCTTTTATAATAGGGATGGATTTGTTTACAAACGTACTGTTCTGAGGCCATGGAAAATGTCCAAATCTAGGCAGCAACAAAATGATACCTCCTTCCTAAAGATTGGCTGCTGGAGATTCAGGGCTCCTCTGCCCCATGGAAAGGAATATGGTGGCATCTGCTGCTCTCTCCCTTCTCTTCCAGGTTTCCTTGCTTCTAGTTTCTGGATTCAGTGGCTTCCTCTCTGTTTCCGTGGCTTCCTCACTCACATTCTGCATCCTTCTATCTATGTGCCTTTCTGTCTGATTCTTTTTCTGAGTTTTATCCTCTTTTGATGATTCTAATAAGAGAATTAAGACCCACGTCGGGCATGCTGCAACTAAAACAACCTAATCAAAAATTCCCACCCACAATAGATGGGAAGGGATTAGCTTTAAGAACATGATCTTCTGGGGTCCATTCAGCTTCAAACTATCACAACATGCTAAAAAAAAAAAGATGGAATCTAATAAACACGACAGCTCAGTTTCACACATGTTAAATGTTGAAGAAATATGTAAATGCTACAATAAATATGGCACTTTATCTTGAAAGCTTCTGAAGTTTGCTTGTGAGAGTGGGCCTTGGAAGGGTATGGCTTTCCAAGATGGTGGAAGGAGGGGTGATTGAAATTGTAAAGAGGGTTACAACACTTCATGTGGGACAGAGATGGAGTATTTAACACATATGAGATAGCTGGGAGATGTTCACAGTTGTGCATGACTGTGTTTTGTGTTTTCTTACTTGACCCAGCTCAGATGGATGAAGTTTTCTGTGTTCACTTACTGTTCCTTATAGATGATATTGCAGCAAAACAAAACTTGACTTATGCTCAAATTGCTCCATAGTATATCAATCATGTTGGAGTAAATTCACATTTTAGAAACAAGCATCATAGCAAAGCTGATTGTACCTATAATAATTTAATTTATTATTTATTTGAATTGTTTCATCTCTTGCTCCAGTAAGAATGTACTTATTTCAAAAGCAAACATTGGATTAACATTGTCACTGTAAAATGCCCTAGAATAGTTCTTGGCATAAGAACTATAGGTCCCAATAATTGTATATCTGTGAATTAGTAAATGAATATTCTATCAGTGTTGATTGAGATAATTAAAAACAGTAAGTTATATTTACTCTCTGATCATGCCACTTTTTACTTAAAACTTTAGAAACCGTACCTATTTCCACAAACTAGTGTTATTTTTATCTTTTTGGTTTTTTTTCACATGGGTAGGCACTGGGAATCGAACCCAGGTCTCTGGCATGGCAGGCAAGAACTCTGCCACTGAGCCACTGTGGCCCACCCAAAAATATGTGATACACAAAGCTTTTTTTTTTTAATTTTTAATTTTTATCTTTTGATTTTAACTTTTTTGTAAAATATTTTAGGTTATCAAGGTATCTATCCAAGCATCTCTGGTTGGTGAGACAGTATACTTAAATGTCTTATTTGTATCATGCTAATTGCTGGGAACTTAACACTTTTCATCCCTATTATAGCACCAGCTTGAGAAAATCAGCATTTAGTATACCCTTTAAAAGTGGTAGGATGATGAGGATGATGAAAATGAAATTGGATACCTTAGCAACCAATGACTAGGAAGGAATAAATGCAATGTTTTCCACAAAATAAGAATGACCTGGATAAATAGCACAGTCTTTTGGGGACACCAGAGAAAGACAAACAATTTACAGGTTATATGACATCACACTGTACAGGAGTATTAAAGATAAAGATCTTAGGTTTGGCTTAACCCCAAACCTAGGGGAATACTCACTGTTATGAATTCATTGTATTTTGGTACTACTGAGAAGCAGGTATTACGTAGATCCCTTCACTCAAACAGAAGTTCCATCAAGAATGTTGCTGAAGTCTGAAAGGCAGGGAGGAAAGAGGAAAAGCACTAGAATTAACTTGCCTGGAAGATCTAGACGATTATAATTTTCCATTATATTTACCAGAGGTTAAGTTTTCGTAATGTGTGGACTTTCTCAGTTTAGAGATAAAAGACAAAAAAACAAAACAAAACAAAAAACAGAGAAAGAAAAGAAAGGCAGAAGGGAGCGAAAGAAGAAAGGTTTACCTATAAACCTAATATTATATTTTCTCATGGAATGGTGATGAGAGACTTTCACTGAATCTTTTTTTCTTAATTGGATGTATTTAACTGAAGCATTTCCATTTAGAATGAGTTATCTTAATTGTATTGGTTGGAGACTAAGACATTTATCTTTGAAAGCTTTTTGTGGATTTGAGGAATAGAAAAGATGTAGGATGGTAAGAATATATATTGTCATCCCAGGATATTGTGATTGTGTTTTGAGCTTTAAATTGGTCAATACAGTAGGATGGTAGGTTTGACCAGCTGGTTTTTATGATCCTGACATAAGCTCCATTAAGGTGATGATTTGAGGACCTGGGAGTCTGAAGGTTTATAAGGAGTATCCTCCATTTTGAAAATAAAACGGAGTATAATTCCTTTTAATGAACGAAAATACATCCATGAAATGTAAGAGGAGATGGTTTGGACTGCATAAAACATTGAGAGTAGCATTGCTTTATAAAACTAATATACTGTAGGATTAATTTTCTCATCAAGAACCAAAATTTTGCTCCCTTCTTAATTCTCCAAATTGTCTCATTCTTTTAAAAAGACTAATGTATATTCTTATTATAAGAATGGCACAAACTCATTTAGAAAGTACAAAAAGCATAAAAATAACAGCAGCACTGCTACTTACTAAACAGAATGAAACCACTGTTAACATTTTAGCACGTCATTGCCAACTTTTATGTATTTACATTTTGACGTAGTTGAACACATTATATGTAACAGTGTGTTTCTTACTTTTTTGGGGGTCAATTAACACTGTATAAAACATATTCTACTATGGCATTAAATATGCTTTATACTAATAATTTTAATGACTGTGTAATATTTTGTCTTGTTTTACTTAACCAGTCCCCTTTTGGATGGACATTTACATTACCTATCATCTTTTCTATAGTAAATGAGGTGATTGCTGTCTGTGTATGCTTCTTCTCTACAGTGAAACCCCAGGAGTGGGCTTCCTGGTTGTGGAGATGATGAGTTAGAAGGCTTCCCTTCACTAGACCTGCCCAAGGGAGAACCTGGTTTTCCTTATATCCAAATTCAAAGGCAGTAATTTTCACTACCTGCCCCACTCCCACCCTCATCACAGGTGCCCTTCAACCTCTACTTAATTATTTGCAGCTCAGTGGACCGTTGTTTTCCTTTATTTTCTTCACTGAATCAAACACAAATAATGATTACAGGTTTGCTTCTTTGCATTAGCTTTGGGGAGGTGCATTTTTAACACACAAACTAGAAGATACCCCATTTTTTTCTCCATTTGTTAATCATGAGTCAGGTGAGAGATTCCTGGGCCTGGGATTGGCAGAGAGAAGGGATGCGGAGAGCCCTTCAGAGTCTATTTGAGATCGTTTCATTGGCTCTTTGCAGTATGGTTCCTTCTTGAAAGTTGTGTGAGTCACTACACACATTCAGCATGAATAGTAGTTGTGCCTTGACTACTATGAATTAACAGTAGCTGTGTGAGGGAACCAACTCATCCCTGCCATTTTTACTTTTATTGCCAGTTAAATCTTTTTTTTTTTTTTTTTACATGGGCAGGCACCGGGATCGAACCCGGGTCCTCTGGCATGGCAGGCAAGCGTTCTTGCCGCTGAGCCACCGTGGCTCGCCCGTGCCAGTTAAATCTTGACACTCAAAATCCTAGATGTTGATTTTCTATAGTTAACCTTTCCAAATCTCACTTTTCTATCATTACATTGGGTGTAGGGTTACTGGAGAGAGGAAAGGAAATCACCAAGTTAAAAAAAAAAAAAAAAAAAACTAGTCAATGTGAAGTATTATTATTAACCAACATTTCTCTTCAAACTAACTATAAATACAATTTTTCATCTTTTCCAGCAATACCTAGTGCATTGAATAATATTCTTCTATGTTCGCAGTACTGAGGAGAACCAAAGTTGCATGATCTAGTGATGCAACAGTCTATCCAAAACCCTACGCCTCATTCAACAATTAATTAAAATATTACTTCTTCAGTGGAGGCTTCTCTGAGCAACTTTTGCCCAATGTCATCCAAATTGCTTTCTCTTTACCTTTGTCAGTTAATTAATCCTCCTCTGGCAGAACTTGTCTGATTTTTTGGGAGGGGGGGGAAGTGCATGGGCTGGGAATCGAACCTGGGTCTTCTGCATGGAAGGCAAGCATTCTACCACTGAACCACCCATGCACCAAGCACCAATCTGTTTTTAACACATACCTTAGTTTTATGTGGGTGCATGTGTGTGTGACTGTGTACAAAGCATATACGGGAGGATGGTGAAGTGAGCAGCTGTTGGTGAAAGATGAAAGTGGAAAGGGAGTTTGGAGCCACCTCGTTGGCTGCTTTGCTCCTGAGATCTTGTCTATAAATTTTCAGGAAAATATTAGAAAAATAGCAGTAAAACCAATCAGCTCTTAGAGACTGCTGCTGAAATCAAGGCTTTCTCCTGTGAGTTCTACAAAACTAACCAGTGATGGGGTGTTAATTGCCAGGAACTATAAATAAGTAATCATTATGCCTACATGGCAGTTTTCAACATTAAGCTCCCATTTTATGTTCCCCAAATACCCAAGTCAGATTTATCAACTTAACATCTATTAAGAATGGCATGGTGGATTCCATATTCTGAGTATGGGAATAAAGGTATATTTCGGTCATAGAATGCTTATTTATTGATTGATTGACTGATTGATTTGATTTCAGGAATTTATTTTATCTAAAAAAATAAAAACTATATGTAGAGTGTTTAAAAGTCAAAAATGCTCAAAGTGATTTCTGCCACCTACGCTTTTTCAGTCTTTTGTTTGTTGGTTACATATTAAGCCGAGCACATGGTTTAACTTTTAAAATATTTCTCTCTGTGTATTCTTCCTGGAGAAAGAGCAAGGAAAACAGTTCAGGCTAATAGAATGTGTTCTTTCGTCTTTAAATGGCTAACAGAAGGGCACATTGAGTACTGCACCTGCCTGTTTATCTTTCTAATAGAGTGAAGTTAATTTGAAGGCTGAGTCCTGAAATGGAAATCTCCCTCTAAGCTTACTCTTTCCCTCGAGTTTCAAAATAGAGTGGTTAAGTGCCTGCAGCCTAGCTCCGTGGGAAGGCTGCACCGTGGAAAGGTCTATTCGAGGGAGCGAACGTGCAGCGCGAGGGCGGATTTGCTCTGCGCGCCTCTTCCACGGAGGATGGGGACCCACGTCCCCCAGTGTCCACGTCCCCAGGGCAGCCACCCGTCTGGAGCCTCCTTCCTGATTGTTCAATTCTTTCTGTCTTGGGCTCATAGAATTTATAACAAGTTTCTTTCGTGCAGCACATTCCTGTTCTATATCTCTATCAAAAATAACTAAATAAATGCATTTCTTTCGAGGCGGTTCTCTCCCCGCTGCTCCTCACTCCTTAGCGTGTTCTTGGATTGCTCGCGCTTCCTGTGAAATCCACCCCTTCTGCTTTTCCTTCCTTTCATCTCTGTCCTTTCCCTTCTTAGGGCCTTTTTGACAGGATTTTTGAGTCTTGGTGATTCCAAGCAAATGAGCTGTTCTGCCATACATGCACACAGATTGGTTTTTTTTTTTTAAGTATAAAACCCCAAAGCCTTGAAACACTACAAAAGTAAATCGCTTGCCTTCAAGATGAAGCTAAAATGTTTCCTTGAGCCTTTGCTTCATGTCTGAACATCCCACCACTTAACCAAATGATAACAGAGTGTTTTTTGTTCCTTCTTTGGGGATTTTTTTTTTTCTGCCAGTGAGCCATATCTGTATTAAACCAGGACCACCTTTAAGTAAGAATGGAACAGGACGCTGGCCTTCTAGTCCTATTTCTTTATGAGAAGCTTTGTACTGGACACAAACTGCCATAAATGTTATGTAGCTTTAGAAGAGACATCACAGGACCTGGATGATCTGAAAAAGCATTTTAAATAGATAGGCTGCTCTGCCGGTTTTACATGCCAAAAGGTTTCGGGCTTTGAAAGAAAAGGAAAAACAACAAACAGACCCCAAATCAGAATCCTCAACTGTCATTGAATCCCAAAACCATAGGAAATATACTAAGTTTTACCAGAGAGACTTTTCCATAGAGATGTTTGCCACAAATCCATGACTGTTTTTTGCTTGCTTGTTTTGCAGTTAAAAAAATTGTGTCATATAACTCTTGGAGCTTATTTTGTAAATTTACCTTATTGTATCATTTTAAATGTCATCAATATTCTTTATGAAGGAGATAAGATTAGTGAGCTGTTTGGGACACAACCAATCTTACATTGTTTGCAATGTGCTCAGATGTTGCAGTCACAGTTTGGAAGGCAGTTATAGAAAGATTTAAGAAAATACTCACAGGTTGGTTTCAGATGGGAGAATGTTAGATTAGCAGGAACACACATGAATAACACTCAGTGCTCAATATTAATTGATTATATTCCAGGATCTGGTACAATCTGCCCAGCAGAGTATGATAATTATTAACGTAATGAGTTGCCATGCTGTAGTTATGAGATGAGTCCAAGAATTCTTTGCTTTTGGGGGATGGCATGAGACATTAGGGCCAGTAGAGAATGTTGTGTAGTATGCACTAAAATAGGCTCTCTGAAGTGCTGTTCTGATAGAAATCAAACAATGTGCAAATATATATGTATTAGTAGTGGCAACGTAGTCAAAATGCCTTGGGAAAGGGGTGGTAAAAATGAAGATATCTCTCTTTGAAGAGTTCCAGTCTAGTTTGGGGGCAAAGTTACTAGAAACAAAATGGTGAAATGTATAAGAGGTTGCATAAATAAGCTCTTGTTGCTTAATACCAGCTCTCACATTGGGGGAAGAAGTCTGACTTCATTTAATCAGAGCTTTTGGAAGAGGTTGGATAATTCTCAACGGACAGAATAGACAGACTTCCACTTGGGCAGGGACCATGTGGAGACTTCCAGAATCAACCTTGCTAGTCTGTGGGTAGCCTGGGCTATTTCTCCCCATTTCTTCCCTACTAACATTCCTGAGTTGCTACTTGAAAGAAACAGTTAGGCATAAGATAGCCAATGGCTTGGAAGTAGCAAATTCTACATCTCTTAGAGCCTGTATCCTCTCCTAGCACTTGCTCTATCTGCATTTGGGGGAGAAAATACCAAAAGCAATGATGGGCATGGAGAGGGAGCACTGACAGTTCCTCATTGGCACTTCTCATGCTAGGGCACAGAAACTTCTCCTCCAGACCTAGGTCATATCCTACACTTTCCCTCCTAACACTTTTAAATTGCATCAATTCATTCATTCAGTGGTCCATAGATATTGATTGAATACTTATAGTATCAATACTCCCTATTGAATTGTAAGCCCTGAGAACCACATATACCTTATCTACTGCTTTATCTTTAGTCACTAATCTACTGCCTGGCATTATTTGCTGTGGTAATATTTGTCCTGAAGTGATGTTTCTAATGAGATGTAATATATGCAACAATGGAATTATGAGATAATCAACAGTATGATGAAAACACTCAAAATTATTGCTTAAAGCATGCAGCAGTTCTGTTGTTCTTACTCATATAACATAGACATGTTTTGCTCATCATTAAAATGTTCAGCATTACCTACAAGAGGTGAAGTAAGAATTTCTAATGCATTCACTTTCTGGGTAACATTGTATCATTGAAAATTTTGGGGAGAATAGCATTTTAAGTCTCCAAGTACTCGGTCTATATTACATGTAAATGGTATATTATATGAGAAAATATTTCAAACTCTAATAGTCTAATATGATTCAGATTAATTAGAAAACCTGACGAATTATGGCAAAAAGGGAAGTCAGAGGTTTACCCTCCACACAGTTTGAAATACTGACATACTAATATATACTATTATATATTATGTATACTGTTATATACTAATAGTTGGATGGAAACATATATTTGGCCCCCTAGAAGTAAAGAGGTGCCTACAGATTCTTTTCCTGGACACAGGCTTTCAGCGGTGATATCTTCAAACTGATCATCATCAGCTGCTATTAGTTTAACAGTAATATTCAGTACCTCCCACTGGTTTTATTGTGCTCAGGTTGTTTGGAGATGACAAGATACTTGAAACAGGGCTTAAATTCAATAGATACTTAAAGATTTGCTTTTATTTTTCACATGATTGCTGGTCATTCTGACCAAACTAGGGAAATGACATGGCAAAAAGAACATTAAAAATTCGTCATTCTGAAAACACATGGACCTTGCTTCCAGGTTTGGGACAGACAGTCTTTGTAGGAATGGCTGTTCACTGTGGCAATGAGTAGCTCATTTACTGTTACTTATAAGGCTGAACTTCCCAAATGAGTCACAACAATAAATTTTGTCCATTCATTATTTCTTCCTGTTGCCCCTCCCCACTATTGGGCCTATTTCAGTCATAGGATGGCAAATAATTAAATATCCCAATTTATCAGTCATCACATGCCTCTAAAGTGGTGAGGTTGTGTTGCAGTAGTTAGTTATAAGCTGCGACAGAAACACCAGGAAAAAATGTTTGTTGCTCAAAGCCAGCAGTTCTGTGGGTTCTTTATTGACTTTTATGGTAATGGCTATGGCAGGCATTTAATTTATATATTTAATTATTTTTAAGTGAAAATATTTTAACCACGTTGTACCTGGCAATTCTTTGTGGACTTTATTGTCCATTTTTCTATGTATTAATAGAGATTCATAAAAATTGGGGGGTATGGTTATGATGTTTTTTGGTCCATCTTGAGGTGCATATTGCTTCTATGTTGGACATATCTATTGTCATAAGAGGATATCAGTGCTACCCTAGATGGACTCATTTAAGAAACATGGTTCCACATTTAATCAGCAACAAGGTTTAGCTATTTTTCAAGTCCTTAACAAGCAATAAAAATCCTGAACCCATTAAAGCCCAAACTGACAGAAATTAAATTTATGGAGGTGTTACTGAAGGATTTGCATTATACCCCTTAGCTTAGATTAGATTACATAACCTTAGATTCAGCCAGATCAGTGGTGAAACTATCCAGCTGAACTCCACCATACGTGTTTCTTAGGAACACGTATTGCTTAAAAGTTTGCTTTAGGCTGGGCTCCATTCTAGGTGCTTAGGATGTGTGATGAGCAAAGCCTACCTTTATGGAGCTTGACGTCTGCTGCAGAGAGACAGACTGTAAATAATAAAAGTAATAAATAAGAGAATTACAGAGTACATTAGAAGATAATGAGTACTATGGGTAAAAAGAAAGAGTTGGGCAGGTAAGGCAAGCCCAGATGACTGCTGAAGGTGTGTGAAAGGCAGTTTGCCTTAAAGAGGAGAGTCAGTATAGGTATCCTAGAGAAGGTGAAATTTGAGCAAAGACTTGAGGGAAGCAGGAGGATTGGCCGTGTGGTTCCTGGGAGAAGAATGTGCTAGGCAAAAGATACTGGTAGAGCAAAAACTCTGTGGTGGGATAAGCCTGGTGTGTCCAAGAAAGAGTCCAATGTGGGAGGAGAGAAGGGCAGAGAGGTAATCACGAACAGACAGCATGACACCTTATAGGTCATTGCAAGAGTTTCCATGCTTTCTCTGTGCAAAGTGGACAACCATTGTAGGTTTCAGCAGTTGTATTCCAACTTCTGTTGAGAAACCAATGGAGGTTTGAGGGGAAAGGGTAAGCTTAAAGAGATCTTTCACAGTATGTTGCATCTCTAAGTGGAAGATGTTGGTTTCTGAATGCTGGGTAATATTAGATACCAACAGAGTGGAATCTAGATATGTTCTGAAGGTAAAGTCAGTGAGATCTCCTGAGGTATTAAAGGGGGGAATATGAGAGAAACAGTAGATTAAAGGCTCACTGCTAGTTTTTTTTTTTTTTTTTAACAACTAGAGGGAAGGAGTTGCCATACCTCAGTACAGGAAAAACTGGTGGTGAAGCTGGTTTGAGACAGGGGACAAAGACCTCGAACTCAGTTTTGGACAGGTTGATTAGATGTATGTATGTCAGACATCCTAGTGGAGATGCCAGACAGACAGTTGATATGTCTGTAGTGCAAAAGGAGGGTCTCAGTTGGAGAGATATGATTAGAAGTCATAGGCATATAGGTAGTATTTAAACCTGTGACATCACTGTGGAATTAGGCTAGAGCATAAAGAACACCAAGAAATATTCGCCTGAGACATTCTATACTTAAGGACTGGGGAAAGTAGGAGGAATCAGCAAAGGAGTCTGAGAAGAACTCACCTGAAATCAAGAAGAAAATAAGAAGAGCATATGATGTCCTGAAAGCTAAGTGAAGTGAGTGTTATTAAGGAGAAGAGTGATAACTGCCAAATGCTGCTCACGGGTCAAGTGAGATGAGAACTGAGAACAGATCGTTGGCTCAAGCAGTGTCAAGATTCTTGGTGACCTTGGAAAGAGCATTTTCATGAAGTAACAAGGACCTAATGCTGGTGGAATTCAAAAAAGAACTGAAGAGGGATATAAAACATGGGGTATAGAAAGCAAGTCTGAAATGTTTTGAATCAAAGAGGAACAAAAAATAGGTGGTTAATTGCAGTGAAAGGGGGTCAAGAGAAGTTTTTGTTTGTTTTGATTTTGGTTTTAAGATGGGAGAAATAGTAGCATATTTAAGTGCTGTGGGGAATAAGCAGTGGAGAAAAAGATAATAATGAGAGAGAAAGAGAGAGAGAAGTGAGGTGAAACAGGATCAAGTTCATAGCAAGAAGTGATTTAGGGTTATAGAGAGTCTGTCTGTGCCAACAGGTGGGAAGGAAGGGTTTGTGGATACAGATGCATGCGACTGAATGGAAGTAGTGGGGGGAGTCTCTAAAGGCTCCCTCTGGTTTGCTTGAATTTTCTCAGTGAGGTAGAAAGCAAGGTTCACAGCCAAGACTGAGGAGGGAAAGAAGGCATTAGAGGATTGAGGAGGAAGATAAAGGCTAGAACTGTGTTGTCCAGGAGTGTAAAGACTACATGTTTTAGGAAACTGTAGCATAACATTTGCTGAGCAGCAAAGAGATTTACATTCTTGAACCTAACACAAGCTGAGCCATCCTGGTTGTGTATTTTTCTTTAGCCATGCTCAATCACATGGGTGCAGGTATGGTAAGAATAGAAATGGATTCATGGGGGTGGTTTTGCCAAATAAGTGCAGCAAAGTGAAGGAAAGACAGAGAGCTGGAAGTTAGGGCATACATGAGGAAAGAATTAATACCTGACCATGGAACTTAAGTCAGAAAAAGCAGAGAATGAAGACATCAAGGCCATGAAGGATAAGGAAAGGCAAAAATTCCCAGTGGGGTAGGTGGGCTGTTGGGTGAGGGTACTGCTGGAGGTGTCAGTGGGTAGTAGTCATCGAGTGGGATTCATGATGAGTCTGTTGGCTTTGGCTGGAAGAGAGTTCCTGAGGCTGGGGAAATAACAAGATCATTGAGACAGAAGATGTAACAAATGGAGAAGCCAGACGGTGGAAAGTATTTCTATGCAAATACTGAAGTTACCAAAAATTAAGACAGGGTAGGTGGTGGTGGTTATAATGACAGAGGGTCAGGAATTGAAATCTTCAGGAAATGAGAGGAAATGCATTGAAGTTGATAGATGGCAGGAGCTTTGGAAGGTATTGTGTGATGTACTCTGATGGCATGAAATTCAAAAATGTGGGTTTGTGATCTGAAGGTTGCAAAGAGAAAAACAAGAAAACACCTGGTTCCCTTCTAGGCCAAATCAGCTCAACAATCCCTTCCACTCCTTCCCAAGCACGCAGACCGTTCCATGGTGCTCAATAATGAAAGACACACCAGTGAAATATGGGCAGAGAACTGAAAACTGCGCACCTAGTAAATTCTAGCTTCATCCCTGAGGTTCCTCTGCAGAGCCCCGTGGTCCTAAAACTATGGAGTTTTAAAGAAGCAGTGCTATAAAACTTCCATGGTGTTCTTTCTTATTCTTTTAATTTGTTTATTTTTAAAAATCAAATAGATGCTGTACAATAAGCATTCATGTACCCATCACCCAGCTTCATAACTATAAATATTTTATATATTTTATTTCATCTGTTGCCTCTAATTTTGTCTAATGTTAGAGAATTTTGAAGCATATCATGTCTTTTTACTCAACACGCTTCAATATGTATCTCAAGAAAAGGACATTTTCTATGCTATTGTCACACCTAATATCAACAATAATTTCCTAATAGCATCTCATATCTTGGTATCTTTTCAATTATATACCATATGCATGATTTGACACAGCTTTGATATTGTTATTGTACATGGAAGCCTATCGGTTTCAGTGTATTGTCAACAATGATTTTGCATTCAACAAAAACCAATTGGTTGATTTTCATAAACTAGTCAATTTTAACTAATATTTATTGGCCTCCTTCTATGTGACAGAAACTACTGTTAGCACTCTTATGAGGGTTAGCTTATCAAAGTCTCACAATATTATGGAGTAGATGCTAGTGTTACTTCATTTTCCCTAGGAAACTAAGAGCTCAAAGCCTCATCACATCTAATACAGTGTTGACAGTCCCTAACTGTTCAGGGTCCATTCCTGGCTCTACACACACCAGCTGCATGACCCTAAATGAGAAGTTTATTGTAGAATTTGATCTTCTTTCCTGAAATAAGATAGACATATGAGCTAGAACCCACTACTAGAACCCAATCCTAGAACATAGACTGTTCTAAGGATTCAACAAGTTATTTTATATATATATATATAAATATATATATATATTTATTTATATATATATATAAAGCAGTCACATAAGTGTTGGCTCTTGATGCTTTCAGTTTTTTAGGATTTTAATCCAGTTTCGTCTGACACCAGACCCCAAGTGTCTTAATTGCCAGACTGCTATGACAAACACCACTTACACAATGGGAATTTATTGGCTTATGGTTTCAGAGGTTGGAAGACTTGCTTCCCCCCAAGATCAGTATTCGTCCTTGGGCTCTTTGGCTTTCCCATCCCACGGCAATGTCCTCTCTTTTTTCTTCCACGTTCCGCTGACTTTGGTTTCCAGCTCCTCCCCATGGATTTCTCTTTATAAGACCTCCAGTAATCGGGTTAAGATCCACCCTGCTTCAATTGGCCACACTTTTGCTAACAATAAGATATTCAAAAGGCCCTATTTAAAAGGGGTTCACATGCACAGAATGGGATTAAGAGTAAAAACATGTTCTTTCAGGGGATGCATAATTCAATCTACCATACCAACCATGAACTCTAGTGTAAAAGTCCAATATATCTCGTAAAGTAAGATGAAGAAGCACCTTCCCCCTTTTAGAGACTGGATCAGATAGCTTAGTTAATCATGAAAAACTCAGTCTGTGATCTATAAAGGTAGAAAACTAGGGTCTGTGGTCATGTACAATGTCTCAGCAACCCCAGCAGGAGGGGCATTTGCCAGCGTGCCACAGCGCCTAAGGGGAAGGAGTCTGCAGACAAAGAAGGGCCCCATTCCTGTGGGTTCAGCCAACTGCAGAGGCAAAAACTGGAGATAACTCCATAGGCCCCAGATATAGGTCACCCAGAGGAGGCCACTTGCTGCTAGGCACAGGATTATGTTAATAATGCTAAATTGTAATCCCATTACTGGTAATACTTCCAGTAAAATTGTCTAAAAGAAAGCTCCAAAACAATCTGTGCATGCATGGATGTGTGGCTCCTTCCAGAAGACAGCAGTCTGACCCCTGGGGGATATCACTCTCCTGCAGAAATGGCCATTCTGCAATTTCTCCTCTAGGCAGCTCCTGCTCTTAGGAGCTGGAAGGAAACACACGCACATAAACAGACAAACACACATAAACAGACAAACACACATAAACAGACACACACAGTGTAAACATACCATTCTTTTATCAGTGATCTGAGGAAATTTTCTCATTGGACCTTTTCCTCAGCCCTTGTGTCCATCTCTGAACTTAATCTACCTTGGAATCTCATTTTACATCATCTTGCCATCACTGCCAGCACTGACCTTCCCCCCAAGCCCCCTCCTTGAATTGCAACAGTTCTTGTCATTTCTTAGAACAATCACAAATTTGAAATCAAAGTGATGTTGATTTCTTGGTTTGGAGTCTTCCTTCTGATTTAGTTTTCATTGAACGTTAGTGTTGATAGAGATCTACACTGTGTGTTCATGCTTGTGTTTATTTGTGAAAAGCGGGTAATTGCACTGTGGGTGGTATCTGAGAACCGCATTGTTCTGACTAGATAAATAGTCCTCTTTTAGCAAATAATGACAGATTATATTCTAAGTGAATACAGAGAAATCCTCTAGAATAGGATTCAGACAATTGTCTAAATAAACCAAGGAACATTTTTCATGAACATCATAAGGATGAATTTCACCCTTGAGCTGGGATGGTGACTATTTTTTAGTATCTTACCTTCAATGTCCACACATTTAAAGAAAAAGATCATTCATATCTAGTACAACTCATGTTATAGGAATAGATTCAATACAGTTATAATTTCTATCTCTGGCCAAGTTCCTTTCAGTATTATTTCTTTCCCTTTTGCAACATTTTATATGTTAAACTGGAGATGAACCGAATTCCATATTGTTGGCCATATGTATTAGTTATAGATTTGGCATCTTAACAGAATTATTAAAAAAACAGTGACTTAAACAAGATACAAGTGTATTTCTCTCTCACTTTATTGTCTAAGCATAAACATTCTAGGGCTACTCTATGACATCAAGGGTTTTGCCCTCATCAACATAATCCAGGATCACTTCCCACTTCATCCACTTTCCAATCAGCAGGAAGGAAGATAAATGGAAAGAAAAGAGGGTTCCCCTTTCCTTCACTCAGAAATAGGACATTCTACTTCCACTCACCTCCCTTTGACAGTAACTTAGGGAAAGGACCACACTCAATTGGAAGGAAGCCTGGAGGAAATAGGTCTTTATTCTGGTAAATCATGTATCTGGCTAAAATCCTAGGTCCCTAATATTATTTTTAAAAAAGAGGGACAATCTGTGGGACAATTAGCCATTTAATAGAAACACAATTCCTTTCCTTTGGATTTTGATAGATATTAATATTAAATATCCACTTCTTTTACTATCTTTGGGAGAGATGGCTTTAGATCACCAGAATCTATTCTCCCATTTCTTGGTAAACAGTTGTAGCTCGGGCATGATTGCCCAGCAAAGGAGGGCACTGGGCATGGCCATGTGACTATTTATTGCCAGTGGGACAGAATGCAGGTTGAAAAGAAGCCTTCTCCTACTAGGCTGTAAAAGTGGGTGTGCAACCCTCTAGATTCTTTTTCTCTTTGTGTTGTCTGAATGCAGGTAATGTAGAATCAGTAGGAAAGCCTGGATCCCTGAAGCACCAAGAACTCTTTTGTGAACTACTCACGAGGAAACAAGATGTGCCTATTTGAGCCTCATACATTTTGGGGTCAATTGGTTAAAACCACTTTAGCTTACCTTAACTAATAGACTACCTTCATTTTAGGCCCTCATTTGCTGTTGCTTCTTGTAGTCATTGTGTTGTGGAACTAAATGATCCGCAGGAAGCACCAGAATTTTGATTTCTAAGCAGCTGGTGAACATTTTTGGGATGTAACATTTCTCCAAATTTTGTTGTTATTCACAAATTCTCCATTTGTTTGTGAATTTTGTTCTCTGTCAAAACATTTAAGACTATTTTCCATCTTTTAAGAAATTGAACAGCAGTTTTTCTGACACTGGTTTTCTGATGATAAATAGTTTTTTTCCTTCTATTTTTGGGTGTTGGGGATGCTCAATGAAAAAAAAAGTACAAATGTGCACTGGCAGGCAAGAATTCCATATAACACTTGCTAGAATATTTCCCATGGAAGTTTGGCATCAGAACTTATTCTTAGAGAACAGATACCATGGATCTAGGAAACCAAATTTAAATTCATGGTAGAATATGTGACCTGAGAGATTACAAGTTAAAAAAAGAGACAAGACATTATTTTAACATTAAACTTCTAAGTGAAAATAATGTAATTCTGCTGAAATATTCCTTAAAATATCCTGTCAATAAACTTTACAGAGCTACTATCATATACAAAGGCAAGCAAAATATTTCCAAGGTCAAGAAACTGCAGTCAGGGCTTCCTTTCTCCAGATTTGAGTTCTCAGTTGAATTTGGATCATAGACTGGGGAAAATGGAAGGGAATAGGTAACTAATGGGAAAGCACCATATTTTAGTGATCATTCTACTCCCCCACCCCACATACACACAAGACTACTGGTTTGGTAAGATTCATTCAACATGCTAATTAATTTCTTCCACGATTTATGATTGAAAGATGGTCTAGGAGAGGAGGCTAAACACTAATCGGTCTGTGGGTTGTATGGTCTTAAGCCATTGCCTGTTTTTTGGTGTATTCTTCTTAGTTGGATTCTTTAATATTTGGGTCAATTAAAATTAAAGTAATGTTGTTCACCACTTAGTAAGAAATTTGCAGTCTACATCAATGACCTTCATGTGTTTATGCCTTTTGATCTGGTAGTAGTTTCTATTTCTTTATATCTATCTTAAGGTTATTTTAACTTTTTAATTAATCAGTTTTTCCAACTAATATTTATTGAGGCCCACTATTTTCCAGTACTTTTCTAGGTCTTGAGGATATGGTAAAGTGAAAGATACAAAACCCTGTCCTTATAGAGTTTACTTTTTAATGGTAAGAAGATCAAACACATAAACAAATAGAATAAATAATATGAGGGAATATTAAATTCAATGAAGAAAGCCAAAGCTGATTATGGAAGCAGTCAGTGGTGAAAAGGGTGGGGGGTATAATTTACATAACTTCAATGAGGTGGGTAGGAAATGGGTAGCAGGAAAAGTCCAGATTGCTGGAGCAGGACACGAAGTTGAAAAGGAAGATGGGGCGAGGCCTTGTAAGGTCTTCTGGGTCAAGAGAAGGACAGCAGATACTACCCAGTGTGTGAGAAGAAGTGTCTGAAGAGTTTTGAGGAAGAGAGAAACATGATAGGATTTGTGTACTAAAAAGATCCATTTGTTTGCTACAGGGAGAAGCTTTTTTGTGAGGGGTAGCAGTGAAACAAGGAGCCCAATTAGGGGAATTATTCGAATACTCCAGGTCAGAAAGAGAGGAGTTTTGGGTGGGGTGTTAGGAGATGGGATGTAGGGCCATGGGATGGTTCCTCAGGTGAGCTGTGAACTAGCATCCTGAGCACACGACCCAAATGCAATTGAGGGTCTGCAGTCAGCCTGCCTGGGTTCAAATCCCACCTTCACCTCTCAGTAGCAGCATAATTTTGGTTGAGTCATTTAGCCTCTCTGAGTCTCCACAACCTTTGTTGTGGGAGTAATTCCTTCAATGACTGAACTGTGGACAATTCCTTCAATGGCTGATATGATGTCTGAATAAAATAATCCCATGAAACACACTCAAACTGTGCTTGGCATTTAATAAGTATTATATAGTCACAAACTTTTACCTTAATTGATCTGTTACAGTATATTCATGAAAATAATCTAATGAATCAAATGCTTTTTGTTCTCAAGTTTCTGCCTTTTAAGATAATCACTCACTATGAGGAAAGTTGCTGTTTTATACTATGTTTTGAATGCTTTTTAGTCATGTAATTTTGAGGAGAAACATTTTTGCCCGGAATATCTCCATCACCTTTATTTCTGTTTTAGAAGATTCCCAGCTCATTACTCAATTCTTCGTTTTTATCCTAAGGAGATATAAAACAAGCCCACCAATTTTGGACTGGCTCACAGTGAGTGAGTGGGAATAGCCAAGTTGTAGAATCCTGGCCTAAGTCATTTAGCCTTGCTGAAATTCAGAATTTTATCTGCAAATAAGTAAGATGATGGTCATTTAGAAGAAATTACTAGAAGTGCAAATAGTCCAAAGCATTTCATAAATGTTGGGTTTTATTTGGTTATGTTTGTTTTCTATCGTCATATTTTTTCTGCATTTTCATAAAGAAAATGTTTGAAGGAAATATCTATGGGAACAAATTACACAAGAAAAAACATACCATGTCATCCACTTCCTGGGTCGGGGGGACACTGCTTTGCAATAATTATCCTAATCACCAGAATAACTGCGCAATCTTGACCAGGAAGAGATTGCTAAACTCACTCAACAGCCAACAGGTATTTTAGTCATACCACTAAAATGAGTGAAAAATAAATGTTAGTGTCAGTAGATTTGGTCATAAGGAAAACAGAACATTTGAAATGTCTTAAATTCCTCCACATAAATCAATGTTATTTCTTTCAAATGGTATCTGAAGTACTTAGGCACATAATTAGCATTATCATGTTTTTATGCTGCAGTTATGTACTGATTGTGCATACCCATTTGAATGCAAGCAGTCCTGGGTAAGAGAGGGATATAAAAAGTAGTGGAATGTGGCGCAAAGGACATGCTTATCTCCAGGTTAGGCTCCAATTTACCCAGGAACCCGAGTTCTCCTTCCAGAGCTGGTCTTGTGAAATCTTTGATTTCCTCACTAGAATGTCCTTTTTCAGTAAGAGCCAAACTACTAGATAAGAAAAAGAAAGATGAGCGAACACCACTGTATTAGTTTCCCAGCTGCTAAAATAAATACCATACAATGGATTGGCTTTATTGACTCATGGCTTTAAGGCTGGGAGAAGTTCAAAATCAGGTGTCAGCATGTAGAAGATTTCTTCCTGAAGAATGTGGCATTCTGAGGCTAGCTGCCAGCAGTCATAGGGATTCCTAGCTTTCTACCTCCTCTATCTTCCAAGTTCCATTGATATCAAGCTTCTACTCCTCCCCATGGTTTTCTCTCACTATTATCGAATTTCCTTTGCTCATAAAGGACTCCAATGATCTTGATTAAGACCTTCCCATTTTCAGTTGGGCTACATCTTAACTAAAATAGCATCTTCAAAAGGTCCTATTTAAAATGGGTCCACACCCACAAGAACAGATAAAAATTAAGAATGTGTTTTTCTGGGGTACATGATAAGACTGATCACAGTCATTGTGTTGGTTCATTTTATGCATCAGCTTGGCTAAGATATGGGTTCGGTTGTTTGGTTAAACTCTGGCCTGCTTGTTGCTCTGGAGACACTAGTAGATGGGATTAGCATTTACAGTCAGATGACTTTAAGTAAAGGCGATTACTCTCCAGAATGTAAGTGGATCTCATTGAACCATTTGGAAGTATTAAGAGAGAGAATTGAGGGCTCCAGAGATCAGAAAGAATTCTGCCTCAAGACTGCACCTTTTACTCCTTTCTGCATTTCCAGCCTAAGGAATTTGGATAATAGATTTCAGCATCACTCTTGCCAGAATTTCCAGCTTCAGTCTGCTTATAGAATTTGCATTTGCCATCGCCACAATTATTTGAGCCAATTCCTTATAACAAAGGTCTTATTATATGTTATACATATACCCTGTTGGTCCAGTTTCTCTGGAAAACCCTGACTAATATAGTTAGCAAATAAATAAGATACACATGTATAAAGAGACCATGTAATGGAAAGGGGTCAATAAAGCTTTGCTCAGACATTCTTTTACTAGCTAGTGAAGAAGTATAATATTGTTTGAAACAACAGTTTAAAGACAGTTTCACATGGTTGAATATTCTGTAATGTCTGGAAAACACCGCAGAGTGGTAATAATGCAATGGGGACACTACAAAAAGAAAGTGCCCTTCATTAATGCCATCACACTTTTCAAGTTATGAGATCTTCAGAATTATGTTGTGAAGACTATATACATTTGCCTCTTAGTGCCCCCAAACATTGGTGAACTTTGTTAAGAACTTTGGAGTTAGAGTAAGAAGCATGATAAAAAAGATGACCCAGGAAAATAAGCAAAGTGTACATGGAATTTGGAGAACACTTTGGTCAAAGAATTTATTTCTTTTTGCAATATGCTGTGTTCTTGTTGCAGTACTACCACATTGTGACAATTTAAGGACTCGTTGAGTTTCTTGGGCACTCCCACAGTTGTGGAGATGGTGAGGAGAATGTAACTCTATGGATTGTGAATATATTTATTTCACTTTGAAAAAAAGTGCATGATAGTTATGAAAGATCTGAAATGATAGAAAAAGGATATAAATGCACACATCCACCTTTGTATTTAGAGTGAATAATGATGTAATCCTAGAAAACAGAGCTGAAACTGAGTAAGGGCGGACCTTAATACAATATGGCTGGAGTTCTCATAGGCAAAGGAAATTAGGTACAGGAAGAGAAGCATTGGGGAGCAGCCAGAAACTGTGCATCAGCAGAACCCAGAAGAGAAAGGAAAAGACACTACTGTGTGCATTCCCATGTAACAGAAAAGCCAAGGAACCCCAAAGATTGCTGATCAGCCATGAGATAGAGACACTGGGAGGGAGCAAGCCTTCTAGCCTCTGATCCTGTGAGCCAATAAATTCCTGCTGTTAAACCAACCCATTGCATGGTATTAGTTTTATCAGCCCAGAAAGCTAATACAATAACTGATCACATACCATTTTTTTTATCACTTAATAGGTTCAGCATGAAGCAGTGACATTTAAAAGACTAAAAGGAAACAGTTGGGAAGATATCCCCAAATAACCCAAAGATGTGCTAATCGTCCAGAAGTATATAGAAAATTCTAAAGGTCTACACTATTAATAACAGAACCTCTAAAGACACGAAGTAAAAGATGGCAGAATGTAAAGGTGATATGAACAAATCTAGCCTTTCTGGGAAACTTCAATACAACTCTTTAGTAAACTGTTAGGGTTTGCCAGAGGAGAAGGTTGCCAAATATTTGGATCTAGAAGCTGTGGCAGATTGAATCAGGGACCCAACAACAAATGTATTCTTAATCTTAATTCCTGTTCCTGTGAGGATGAGCCCATTTATAGTCAAGATACTTTGAAGATGTGAACTCATTTATGAATAGGATCCTATAAGATCCCATTTAGATGTGGCCCAAAATGGATCAGGTTGGTATAACTAGAGGCCTGATAAAGTGAAGTCAGAGAAACCCAGGAGGAAACCAAGGACAGAACCATGTGATGGAGGCAGAGATGAAGCTAAGGAATCCCAAGGATTGTGGCAAGCCAGCACCAGAACACTACAGATTTCAGGGAGAAAGCATGGCCTTGCCAGTGCCTTGATTTGGGACTTCTAGATTCCCAAACCATGACAAAATAAATTCTTGCTGTTAAACTAACCAGCATGTGGCATTTGTCAGAGCAGCCCTGGCTGGCTAAGACAGGTACCAAAGGACATCACGTGTAAGAAGTCTAAACAGTAGGGGTATCATCTGCCAAATACTTTTAAGTTTGAATAACTAATAATTAAATACCCATCAGTCAAGGATTGCTAATATTCTCAGCAATGTACCAGGAAGGGCACTAACAAATTTTATTAGCAGAAATTCATGGGGAAAGTTTGTTCTATAATAATATCAAATAAGAATTGAACTCTTACTGTGTGTACTAGTCATTGCTCTAAATATTAACTCATTTAATTCTCACAACAATCCTATGTTTGTAGGAACTGGTACCTAATTTTATAGTCAAGCAGACATAAGCACACAGAAATAAATTTGGGCAATGGCAAAAATTGCTGAAAACAGAGTTTGAATGGTAGTTATTGGAACTTCTCAGTTGCATTCGGTCTCTGGTAAGATTGTTCAATGAGCCTGATTTTATCCACTTTAAAAATGTGGCAGCTTACATTGCTTATATTTTTGCAATATACCTTCCCATACCAATAAGGGGGCTGATTCAAACAACGTCTGAGAGTGATGTCACATATCATGCAAGAGTGATCATGAATGCAGCTATCAACGGACATCAACTGGGAAAATATTCCAAGTTCATCCTCACTACTCAATCAAATTGCATGGAAATGGAAACCGATTTTATATTTTCCCTCTTTTAATAAGTTAAAAAGCTGGGTGGAGTTTTCAAACTCCTGAACCAGCATATTTTAAAAAAATCCAGGCTCAAAGTATCAAAAATATAGATATATCAATAATTAACATAAGATTGAGGCAAAACCAATGGAAAAAATCTTTGGAACATATTGGACTTAATCCTGAACAGAAAAATAATTGAGGTGTGAAAGCAACAAATGTTTGGAATTGTAGAGATGAATATAGAGATCTGATCCTTCATCAGTTGAAATGATAACTAATAAATCAAATCCACAAATAAAATCCCACCTCTCAGCAGGATCCCAAATACCAGCTTTCTTCAACAACCAAATAATTTATTCCTGAAGATGTTAACTCTTTCTGCCTCTTTGAGCCTCCTTAGTATTTTTCAGCATAGTTTAGCTGTGATGCAAATGATCAAGATTTGAAAATAAGTGAAAAAAGTTTTTAAAAAGGAATAGAAACGTGCAAAATAATTCATATTGCTTTATGAATTATAGAGAAGTCTCAAAAACATGAACAAAAGGACTTACTTAAATGTCATCCCATTTAAATGGTAGATTCTCCATGACATTTTTCAGTTTATTGGCACTCAGTGAACTAATCGACACAGCACCTTGTTTTGAATGTCCTTCCTCCCTTCTCCCACTCTCAGCCATCTTCCATGCCTTCCATATGTGTGGATCAATCTGTTGATTTAACTAATACTTTCACATCCCCCTCCAAGACTCTTGTGAATCATCTTGGACTCCTTGATATGAGCAAAAATTAGGAACCTTATTGATCATATGTTGTCTTTTTATATAGGTATTTCCCTCCTCCATTCCCTGCTTCTTCTTTGACTATTAAAGGTAGATTAATTTCAAGAGCATTGTGGCCAGGGATAATTGATTCTATATGCAAATAGAGGACATTGCATAGATTTCAAAATATTGCAATATAGCATTTTTTGGGAAAATATACTAATGTGGAATATACTGAAACCCAGACTTAATAAAATATATCACAATCTTATATAGAATAGGTGGTTTTTGTTTCAATGATATTCAGTGATAACAGAAAACTCACAAATGCTTTACAATTTTTCCTTTTGAGATCCTCGTGTGATTTAAGAAGATTGGAGAAAACACATTTCAGCAAGCCTGGCAGTCACTCAAATTTGTGTGCTCTAAGTTTAGAACCAAACTCAATCTGCCCCCTTTTTAAGTTCTGTTCTGTGCTGGCAAAACACCACTTGTTTGTTAGGAGAGAGTAGGAAGGCTTTGTAAAGCTCACAAAACTTACTGGACACTAAATAACTCCTCAACAATTATATCATTCTCAGCTTACGTACAATTTAATTAAACACATATGGGTGACATTTTCCCTATAGCACATGGGTATAAAATAAATAGAAAAAATACTTAGCACCACTTATTTGGGGTTTATCCAAACTCAGTAATGCCTGAAATTTGTCAAAGTTTACTCGGTTTTTCCAAGATGCTATAGGATTTCCCTAGCTCTCATTGCTATTTCCCTATCACCACCTCCTTTTATATTATGAGAAAATGTTTGTTTTAGGTATAATCATTTTCTTTGCAGTATCTGAAATCCAAATATTGCAATATTGTGTTAAAATGCAAAGGCTGAAATGTGAAAACATGTACGGTAGTCTATTTATATTTAATTATATAGAAAGAATGCACACTATTCTTAAAAATATTTTAAGCATATACATCTACATAAAAAGAAGTTCAACCTAAGTATTTTGTATAAAATTTCATTTTAAGTTATTTTGCCTACTGACTCTGAAATCTGATAGGTGAATCTACATCTGTGTGTACTATGCTAAAGAAATAGATAGGGCTTGGGTTATGGGCCCTGGCACAAAGAAGTAACTTGTGTCTCTGAAACTGTTTCCTTAACTAAAGAAGGAGGGAGTTGGACTTGATAATATTTAAATTCAATTTTTGTTCTAATTTTACGTGAGTCGGTGATTTCAACTATATGTATGGAAATCACTTGTGATTCTATGGTTTACAATGTGCATTTTAACTAGATTTTGTTCTCTATTTGTTACTACGTCTATTCTTACCTCAAGTGGCTGTAAGCAGATGATGGATTTACCAGGTACTCTACAGCATTCCCTGTTCTCTGAAAACCTTTCAGATTATTTACAGTGTACCTCTATCAACCTGAATGTGTAGTGGCCAAATCTAATTATAGTAATCAAAATATGAGTCAGTAGGAGACCTAGGCATTTTAGCAGCGACTTCTCCGTGTCTTCAGGGTTATGACATTATATAACATAATAGTTTTGTACATAATCTCTGAAGTCAGACTGTCTGACTTAAAACACTGGCTCTGCCACTTTCTGGTGTCTTGATCTTGGGCAAAGTCATTTGATCTCTCTGGGCCTCAATTTCTTATTTGTGAAAAGAAGATAAGCTAATTCATTGGATGGTTCTGAGGAATAAGTGAGCTTGTACCCAGTCTGCTTAGAATCTCGCCTGGCACGTCGTACGTTTCAGCAGATGTTAGCTAATCCCCGTTAGGATGTGAGCCCCGTACCTGCAGGAGACAGCAGTGGCCTCTGTGCTGCAGTTCCCTGCACCCTACCTCTTCTGTGCTCTTTTCTGAAATCATCCACAATGTGGACATCCAGCCATGGGTCAGGTTCTGTCCACATTCCCCCAGATGGCTGCTTCTTGGCCATCCTTAGGCAGGAGAGCACTCAGTTAGGGGGAGGGAGCTGGCAGGAAGCTACAGACACTGGAGGTGGGCACATGGCCTTTAGATAGGAAGATTCCATGGGCTCAGGCACCCTAGCACAGTGTAGAGGGGAGGGCACTGGCACGAGTGGGGATGTCCTTTTGGCTCTGTGGACTTCTTGGTGGGGTTGGTGGGAACAGGGGGAGGTGAGGGTCACAGCCTGAGAAAAGTCAAGTCCTTCTCAAGTCTAAGTGCGGGCTGGGGTGTCCACAAAATGCATTCAAGGCCCCTCACAGTGTGGGAGGGAACCCAGATGCCAGGGGAAGAGGCAGGTCTGTGTTCTGGGTGCCCCCTAGGGCTCTGAGGAAACCGAAACTTCTCACTTTGAACATGATCTTCTAGGCATGTATGTGATTTATCAATAATGCTTCTAGGCATGTGTGTAGGCATATCTCTCAGTGTAAGAGAGGGAAACATGTTTTTGTTTGTTTGTTTGTTGCATGGGCAGGCACCAGGAATCGAAGCTGGGTCTCCAGCACGGCAGGCGAGAACTCTGCCACTGAGCCACTGTGGCCTGCCCTGGAACATGTTTTAATGAACAGTCTTTGACCTTGATTTACAACTTTTAGATGTGTAGAGCCCAGAGAGATTGTATTTGTACTCTGGCCCCTGTGCTGCACATACTAAAGTGGGATGTCTAGAGATGCAGGTCTTGCTTGCTGCAACATTTGACACTGTGGACCCCTCTTTCTTACTGCGCTTCTTCACTAGGCATCCGAGACACAACATTCTTGAGTTCCCTCCCGCCTCACTGGTAACACCTTCCCGCTTCCTTTGCTTCTTCCTTCTCTTCTTCTTCACCAGTAACATTGGTAGCATCTGGGGCTCAGGCCTTGGTTTCTTCTCTTTCCTAGCTATGCTCACATTGTCCGGTTTTCAGCTCCACCTCCTCTTCAAACCTCCTGGCATCTCGATGCTGCCTGCTCTCCGTGTGCACCTGCTCCATCTCAGTAAGGGCAGGCCATCCTTCCAGGAACTCAGATTTAAACACCCACCCTTGGCTTTCCCCTTCTCTCACCTACCGTGCCCTGTCACTGGGGAAATCATCTCTGCCCTGCCTTCAATATGCTGCATGCTGGATCTGACCCCTCCCCTGCCCTCCAGGGCTGACTCTAGTCCAGGCTGTTGTCCCAACTCATTCGGGGGGCTGTCTCGCCTCCCAGTGGGCTTCCAGGCTCTACCCTTGCCTGTTACACCTCAAGCAATTATTGTAGAATGAAAGTCAAATCATGTCATTCTTCTCCGTAAAAGCTTCTAATGGTCTGCTTCTTTTAGACTAAAAGCTAAAGTCTTCCAGGGATTAAGGGGTAAGCCCATAACACAATTCTGGCCAAGAAAAACCAAGTGTATGATAATTATTCCAACTTTTGAAAGGATAGATCATTTTCCACATGCTAGTCTTAGGGCTGGGAGAGTGGAAGCCTCTATTTGGAGGAAGCGTGCTTGTGCCCTAGAGTGAGAGAGAGCCCTGAGGAGAGGGCTGGGAAACAGAGAAGGCACCTGGATTTTGCTGCTGCACTGTAGGCTGCTAAATAAGGCCGTGTGGCTTAAAGCAAATTAAGCTGTGCAGGGTTATGTCATTTTATTGTGTCTCGCTTTCTTGAGCTTCTCAGATATTGTATGTTTTACACATGGAAGATTTGTGGCAACCCTGCGTCAAGCAAATCTTCGGTGCCGTTTTTCCAACAGACTGTGCTCACTCTGTGTCTTTGTGTCACATTTTGATAATTCTCACAATACTTCAAACTTTTTCATTATTCTATATCTGTTATGGTGATCTGTGGTCAGTTGTGTTTGACGTTAGTATTGTAATTACTTTGAGGCACCATGAGCCATATCCATAAAATACAGTGAATTTAATTGATAAATTTGTGTGTTCTGACTGCTCCACTGGCCCACCATTCCTATCTCTCTCCCTCTCCTCCAGCCTCTCTGTTCCCTAAGAGACAAGTAATAATGATTAAGCTTAGTGAGGAAGGCCTGTCAAAAGCAAAATAGGCCAAAAGCTAGGCCTCTTGTGCAATCAGTTAGCTAAATTGTGAATGCAAAGGAAAATTTCTTGAAAGCAATTTGAAGTGTACTTCAATGAATACATGAATGATAAGAAAGCAAAATGGCCTTATTGCTGACATTGGAAAATTTTAGTGATCTGGATGGAAGATCAAACCAGCTACAACATTCCCTTAAGCAACAGCCTAATCCAGAGCAAGATCCCTAACTTTTCAATTCTGTGAAAGCTGAGAGAGGTGAAAAAACTGCAGAAGAAAAGTTTGAAGCTAGCAGAGGTTGGTTTCTGAGGTTTAAGGAAAGAAGCCATTTCTATAACTTGAAAGTTCAATGTGAAGCAGCAAGTGCTAATGTAGAAGTTGCAGCAAATTATCCAGAAAATCTAGCTAAGATCTCTGATGAAGGTGGCTACACGGAACACAAATTTTCAATGTAATTGAGGTAGCCTTATACTAGAAGAAGATGCCATCTGGGACTTTCATAGCTAGAGAGGAGAAGTCAGTGCCTAGCTTCAAAACTTCAAAGGACAGGTTGACTCTCTTGTTAGGGGCTAATGCAACTGGTGACTTTAAGTTGAAGTCGATGCTCATTTACTATTTCTAAAATCCTGGGGTCCTGAAGAATGATGCTAAAATGATGCTAAATCTACTCTGCTTGTGCACTATAAATGCAACAGCAAAGCCTAAATGATGACACATCTGTTTACAGCAGAGTTTACTGAATATTTTAAGCCCATTGTTGAGACCTGCTGCACCAAAAAAAGATCCTTTTCAAAGTATTACTGCTTAATGATGATGCACCTGGTAACCCAAGAGCTCTAATGGAGATGTACAAGATGTATGTTGTTTTCATGATTGCTAACACAATATCCATTCTGCAGCCCATGGATCAAGGAACTATTTCAACTTTCAATCTTCATTATTTAAGAAATACATTTTGTAGGCCTGTAGTTGCCATAGAAAGGGATTCTTCTGATGGATCTGGTCAAAGTAAATTGAAAACTTTCTTGAAAGGACCCAACATTCTAGATACCAATAACAACACTTGTGATTCATGGGAGGTGGTCAAAGTACGAACATAAGCAAGAGTTTGGAAGAAGTTGATTCCAACTGTCCTGGATAACTTTGAGAGGTTCAAGACTTCAGTGGGGGAAGTAACTGCAGATGGGGTGGAAATAGCAAGAGAACTAGCATTGGAAGTAGAGCCTGAAGATGTGATTGAATTGCTGCAATCTCATGATAAAACTTGAATGGATGAAGAGTTGCTTCTTATGAATAAGCCAAGAAGATGGTTCTTGAGATGGCATCTACTTCTAGTAAAGATGCTGTGAACATTGTTGAAATGACATCAAAGGGTTTAGAATGTTATATAAACTTAGTTGACAAAGCAGTTGCAGGATTTGAAAAGGTTGGTTCCAATCTGGAGAGAAGTTCTACTGTGGGTAAAATGCTATCAAACAGCATCACATTATAGAGATACCTTTCATGAAACAAAGAGTAAATTGATGTAGCAAACTTCACTGTTGTCTTATTTTAAGAAATGGCCACAGCCATCCTAGCCTTCAGCAACCACCACTCTGATCAGCCAACAGCCATCAACAGCTAGGCAAGACCCTCCACCAGCAAAGAGATTACCACCTGTTGAAAACTCAAGTAATGGTCAGCATATTTTAGCAATAAAGTATTTTCAAATTAAGATATGTACATTGTATTTTTTAGACATAATGCTATTGCACATTTAATAGACTATGGTATAGTATAAGCATAACTTTTATATGCTCTGGAAAACAACAAAAAATTGCGTGACTCACTTTATTGTGGTATTTGCTTTATTGTGGTCTGCAACTGAACCTGCAGTATGTACAAGGTAAGCTGTATGTTTCCTATTTCCTGCAAACAAAGGTCTTAACTAAAGCAGGAGTTAAGGAAGAGGCAGAAATTGATATTCATTGAGCATTTCTGTTTCGTCAGGCACGTTGCTAGGTGTTTTAGACTAATTATCTTATTATATTTAATCCTTTCTTCTCTTATTTATTTACAGTTCTAGTCCATTTCTCTTACCTTATAATTATCTCTCATTCTTCTGTGGCAAGTGGTTTAAAGCACCTGATCAAAACTCTTATTTCCATTAAAATACATTTAGTTTGCCTCCTATTAATATTTGTGTAAATAGTTTTACCACATTAATTCCTACTTGCTCATACATTTCTTTGCATGCATGTGTGTTTCTATTTAGACCAGAAACCTTCTGGCAGCAAAGAAAATACCTTCTATTTCTTTATCTCCTCTCAGCATCTAGTACCATTATTTGCTGTAACCAGTGGACTTTCTATAAGTAGTACTTATAGCATTTTTTTTTGCAACAGGGTACCATATTATTCCTGGTGTCTTCAAAATAACTCATTTACCATAAGTCAGCTAAGAAAGATTATGCTAATTTTATACTTTTAGAAATTTGGACAAAACGGGTAAAGTACCAGGTACATTACAAATTTCTCAGTAAATATTATTGCTATTACTATCCAAGTACTCTCCTGTCTTACCATGATCTTTAGTCTTTTAGTGTATAACTCTATCTTAGAGTTTGACCACTTACGAATGTATCTTATTCCCTTGATCCTATAACAAACCTCTTGAGGTCAAGTCATTTATTCTGTGTATCTTTGGGGGTATACCATGTGAAATGATATAGAAAGAAGATGAGTTTGGGATCAGTTTAGGCTGAATGGATCCTGAGTCCACCAGAATTTTTGTGACATCATAGCTTGGTTATTTCCCCTTACATTGAACTTCAGTTTGTCCATCTATAAAGCCGTGTAGTATTCCCATAACTTGCAGAGTATCTATGGGGAGGAAATGTTACATAGCTGGTTGCTCAGCAAAGAATACTTCTCCCACAATTGCCTGTAACATCTTCCCCAGTCCAGAACTTTGCTTGTGTTAATAAATGCAGCTTGAAAACACACTAGGTTAATTTGTGGAGATCCCATAGCATGGGGACCATGTCTGCCTCACATTAGTATCTCCGATACTGGCCACGATGCCTGGCAGGAAGTAGGTGCTGCTGAATCCTTGTTGATCCAGATCTCTTACGTAGGTGTGTCTACCTTCTCCCGGGAAACCTTCCTAGTCTTGTCTAAAGGCCTCACTCAGCTGCCACTGTTACTCTCAGTTAGTCATGAAAATGTAGATAGTAGATCTGCATACAAATTGGTGAAAGAACAAGTAGCGTGGACCTTTAAAACTCTGAAAACTCTCTGGGTTTCATGAAGCTACTTATGCTTATTAAAAATAATCCACCCAGTTGAAGATGTTGATTTATCTTTGTGCCCGCTGTGTTGTTTGTGTAGTGAAGAAATCTGTCATCACAGAGCGTGCAAGTAATTCGATGCCTTAAGAAACCAGGCAAAATCCAGTGCAAGCTGACCCTGATTCCATTGTGTCTCCATTACATCTCACTCCCGAAGAGTCACTCAAACAGACACGAGAGCCAGGCCAAAGCAGATGAAAGCACAAAGAAGCAGGGCAGGTGCTCTGCTTGGCCTCAGAACTTGCCAAATCAACGATGCTTTGCATTTCTGGCTCTTTCGTCTACCTGTTTCCAACTCTGGGAGCTCTGCAGGGTTGGATTTTTCATAGAAGCCACACAGGCATTGTTTTTTTCTGAATTTCCATTGCAGCTACTTGCATACATTTTTTTTTGATCCCTATAAAATTGATGCCAGTGGTTTACATATGTTTACACCAATGACTGAATCACTCTTCTCAGACTTAGTCACTGTATAATACGAAAATCATTTGTTCTATCTACCCTTTATAGTCTAGATTTCTAATTGATTATTGTTTGTTGTGAACCACCCAAAGGACATGCGATTTGGCCTTGAAATCCATTGATACTAGACTGATGGAGTTTTAATTTGAAGTTAGAAGAAGTGGGCAGCAAAATCTTCACTCACTTCCATATACATAAATAATAGGATAAATATTTTAAATATTTGATGAGCTTAGCTGTTTTTAACATCTTTTTTCCCTCCCCCACCTTTGAAGTGGTAGGAATTGAATTAATTCCACTTCACAGGGCAATTCAGGCATGTGTTTGCTTTCAGAATTACACAGGAGCTATGTGAAAAAGATGTCAAAGATAGAAACTAGAAAAGATTTCCTGATGTCACAGCAGTTCTAGTATATCTCCATTTCACTGATTCAATAAATATTCATTGTGTCCCTACAAGGTACAGCACATTGTATAAGAAAAAGATAATATGCCATTAGTTCTTGTCTTCAAGGACTCAATAGTCCTATTATTATAATCTATGTATTTTATATATCTATAATACAAAAGGTATTATCTAATATAGTAATATATTGTGTTATTTATATTTTATATAATTCCCAATCTATTAATAATAACATGGTAGTGAGTTATAAGTGACATATAGGAAAAACTATTGTTAGCAGTTGCATTGCATCTCCCAGAGAGATACATTGATGTTCTAATCCTCAGTGTCTTGTGAACATGACCTGGTTTGGAGATAGGGCCATTGCAGATTGAAAATCATATGGATTAGAATGGGGTCATAACGGAGTAGGCTGGGCTTTTCATCAATATGAATGTTGCCCTGATAGGAAGGGAGGAAGAGAAACAGACAGACCCAGAGGAGAGGCTATGTGAAAGCAGAAGAGGCAGTGAAGGGAGTGATGCATCTGCAGGCCAAGGAACACCAAGAATTACCAGCAAACACCAAAACCTTAAGAGGCAAGAAAGGACCCTCCTGTACAGGTTTCAGAGGGAGCATGGCCCTGCTGACTTCCTGATTTCTGACCTGACCAACCAGGAGTCAATACATTTCCATTGCTTTAAGTCACTCAGTTTGCTGTAGTTTGTTACGGCAACCCTAGGAAATTAATACAAGAATAACAAGACCTGCAAGATAAGCCAAATGTACTTTAGAGATTCAGTGGAGACAGTACTTTTAATTGATTGTAGGAGGCTTTATGGAGGAGGTGTCCCTGGAAAGGGGAGTTTATTGCTTACTTATCTCATTAGGAGCTGACAAACTCAAAAGTGGGACTGAGCTGTCCTGAAATTATGTGTTTCATACCAAATAATGCCTCAGAAAATGAAAATGTATTTGACATCCATTTGTTTAATAAACATTATTGAGTAGTCTACTAGGTGTTAAGGCAAATTTCCTATTTGAAGACACTCACATTTCTTGCTGGGGTGGGTAGCAGTAACAAAAGGAAATAGATAAGATATCAGGTAATGACAGGGAAGGGTTGTGATGAAAATTCAACAGAGTGATGAAAGAGAAGGCCACATCACCACTGCCTTCTGCCATCCCATGTGGACACACGTACAGCTGTACTCCATTTAATGCTTGGTAAGGAAATTTCCAAGACTTTGGAAATGACTATGTTGGGCTTTCCAAATGAAGGGTGATTGCACCTCAATGAATGAATGAATAAACAAAGTGTGGTGTAGATACAATGAATTGTCATTCACTCTAGAAAGGAATGAAATACTGGCGCATGCTGCAACACGTTTGCACTCTGTGTCACATTAAAATAGATATTGAAAAGTTGATGGAGGCATGTGCCTACTGTCGTTTGGTACTGAGACCTGATTCTCCAGCCATGAGGGTTTCTAATCCTTAAAGCTGACCCTACATATTGCACCTGGAATATTACTAGACTAGTTTTTCTCAAGGTCAAACACAACCCAGAAGTCATTTCCCCAGGTTGGCAGAAAACTCTCTGATGCAGTGATTCACTCTGTTCCTTTGTCCCTGATAGATTACAATGATGGGAAACCTAATGAGAGCTTCTAACAGAATAAGCTATTTTTCAAACACTTGATAATTTATTAAGTAAAAGCCTAAATAAATTTTTTTTAAATACACACTTCTGGTTTTCTGCCTTCAGAGAACTTGAAGAATACTTTCTCTTTGCCCCTACAGATCCATTCTCCATCCTGCCCCCACTCTGCCCCTCTGTACCCACCCAGTCTGCCCTACCCCCATTTTGCCCAATCTGTCTGCCATCTGCCCTCTTCCCCTACTGTCTCCCTGCTCTCACTATGACCGCCTCTCCCACACTGCCCTCCCTGTGCTTTCCTTTGACTTCAGGTAGGTACTGTGTTTGGGGGCCTTGCAGGAGACCAGAGAGAGGGAAGGGAGCGAGGTTGGTGCATTTCTCCCCCAAATCCCCCTTCCAAGTTGTCTTGGGGATGGGATGAACCACTCTCCACACCTGCAGCTCCTTTCAGGGCTTCCCCACACAGCTACAACCTTTCTCCCCAACTCCATGCTAGCCCTAAAATTACAGCATTCCTTCTTGATTCCTCTACCCTGCTTACACCCTTGTAGACTCTTCATTTAGCGCTTCTCTAATTACCTAGTTTGAGTACACCATCTGCTTCCCACCAGGACCCTGACTGATACACAGAAAAACTAGATTAGTGACTTGAGCTACTCGTTTATGCTAGAAATCAGAAATTTATTTTGCTTTGGTTTCTATAAGTCAGATGGTCTGCAAACACTTAGCATTCTGCCTTTATTTTTCCTCTCAGAAAACAGTTAGCTAGTAAAAAAGGGTTATAATTTATTTTAAAATGCACGCTCCTGTATTATGGGTTCTTTGCTTAATTTTACTTGGTTTATTGGGATGACTCAAACTCTATGAAAAATACATTTGAGTAAGTTATATTTGAAAAAATCAGAGGAATACATTCACATATTTTATTGATTAGCTGGGAGAAGCAAAGACCCAAATAAAAGTGATTAATCAAGACAGACATGCACTTCTCACTCATGTGAAAGTTAGAATACTGGCAGTCCAGGACAAATGTGGCAGCTTTGTTCCACAAAGCCTTGAGGGCTACAGGTCTCTAGCATTTCTCCAACAGGAGGAAGGATAAGACTCGAATAGAGTAGCACAATGATGCATACCAGCTGTTTTTAACAAAGATGACCAGTAGCTGCCTGTGACACTTCTGCTTTAGTCTGACTGTCCAAAATGAGGTCTCATGGTCTTACCTAGTTGCAAGCAGACTGAGAAATAGTCTTTATTTTGACAATCACATGATTTACTAATAGTATAGAACAAAGGTTGAAAAATTATTTCTATAAAAGACCAGATATGGTAAATATTTTAGGCTTTTCAGTACACATAATTCTCTGCTTCTCCTTCTTCTCTTCCTTCTTTATCCTCAACTCTTCCTCTCTCTTCTCCTCTTATTCTGCTTTTACTTCTTCTCTACCTCTCCTTCTCCTCCTTCTTTTGCCACTTCTCCTCCTCCTCCTCCTCCTCCTTTTACTACTACTTCCTCTTCCAACTTTATAAATATATATATTTTAAAAAGCATTCTTAACTCATGAGGCATTTAAAAACGAGCCATGACCAGGATTTGGCTCACGAACTGTAGCATGCTGACCTCTACTATAGAAGAAGGGGACATTAAACATTGGGGAATATTTAGAAATCTGTAATTTGTAGGATAGGCTAACTGTTGTAATAGCTCAGAAATTCCATTGGCCTAACACAATAAAAGCTTCTATCTCACTTACACTGTCCAATGTGGGTTGGTGGAGAATGTGAGTATGGAGGGCTGCTCTGCTCCAGACAGTCATTCAGGAACCCAGGTTCCTCCCCTCTTGCTGGCCCTTCCTCCTCTAGGTTATGGAGTCCATTCTACTTGGCCAGTACAGACAGAAGATGGAGAGGGCCACCTTTTCTTAACTGTTGATCTAGTCACATTCCTCCCATCCTTCACCTCCTTATGTAAGGGGCCTGGATTGAAGACCTCTCTTGATTTAAGGTGCTAGAAAATATAGTCGATTCAGGTACCCAGGATAAAGAGAAGAACATAATCATTAACATACATGGAAGCAAAATGGTAGAGAAAAGCTAATCATGAAAAGCAACCATCTCTTAAGGCCACCCTTGTCTTGCTTCTCTGAGGTACCATCTTGCGTTCCTTTTGTTTTTTATTCTTTTAATCACTTTCATGGTTTTAGATAATATGGTTGACTTTGGGCAAGTTACTTAAGCTCATTGTGCCTCACTTCCCCCATCTGTAAAATGAGGAAAACATTGGTGTCCACACTGTATTTTTTAAAACTCTAAATCAATTCCTATAAAGAACTTTGAATCATGCCTGACACACTGAAATACGCAGTGAGTGTTATTGTAATAAAGCTGTCCAGTGCAGGGGTTAAGTATACAGGTTGCAAAACAAGATGGGGTGGGTTTGAATCTAAGCTCCATCATTTCAACAGATGCATTCCCATGAGAAAATTATTTAACAACTGTGTGCTCCAGTTCTTTATATATTTCCTTGGGTGGTTGTAAAAGCAAATGTGTCAGTACATACAAGTCACACACACTAGTGCTCAGAACATAGTGAGCAGTCATTAAGGACTGGCTGATTGTTATTGCACTATATGCTATTTATTACTTTTAGAAAATGTTTATTGAATCCCCATCTAGAAAGATGAGGAGTGACCACCTTTATCCCTATCCCACTCTTCTCTCTTCTCCTTCCAATGTTTAATATACTGAAATTTTTATTTCTATTGGTTACCTTTGAAATTTCAGATGATGCACTTAGACTGCTCTTTCTGTTCCATCATCTTTTGCCATTTCCCACTGACTCCTTTATAAAGACATGTACCTCTTCCCTTCCCTCTACTTTTCCTCTCTTCCGTGACTTGCTTCCCATCAGTTGAGACTCTCAGAATGTTGAGGCTGTATGTGGTTACTTCTCACATTGCAATCACAACCGAGTCTTTCTTGAATTGTTTATAGATTGACTATAAAAACTGAAAAGGAATAAACACTATTTATGTCACTATAGCCTTGTAAATAATGTCATATTCCAGGCCAAGGGGCAGTGCTCCAGAATGCCATACCTCCACGTGCCCAAAGCTATGATTCCCAGGTTACTCTGAGAAGTCTGTTTCCAGCATCAAGGTCAAATGACTTATGTTTTCTTACATGCCATTTTGTCATAAAATCAAAACACAGTTTTTCTTTTTTTTTTTTTTTGACCTTGGCATTTTCCTATACCTTTTGGCTTTTCCAGAATTCCCATTTGCCTTTTCCCTCACCAGTTATTCCATTTATTCTCCATGTATTCTCTTTTTTACTACCAAGGTTACTCTTTCTCCCATCCTTTTTCCTAAAATCATACTATTCATTCTATTTAGTCCTTCTTCATCTCTTCCCACCCTGGAAAACTTGCATTAATTAGTGTTGTGTTGTATATTTGTTATAATTCATGGGAGAACATTCTTATACTTGTATTATTGACTGTAGTCCTTCATCTATAATAGGGTTCACTCTGTTGTATGTTCCTATGTTTTATCCTTCAATTTTTATTCTAGTAACATATACATGCTAAAGTTACCCTCTTAACCAAATTGACCTATACATTTCAGTGCTGTTAACTGCACTCACAATAACATGCTACCAATGCCACCATCCATTTCCAAACCTTTGCCATAAGCCTAAATAGAAAATCTGAACAAGTTTAGCATCATTTCCCCATTCCCTAACCCCAATTTGTCTCCTGGTGACCTATATTCTAGGCTCTAACTCCATGAGTTTGCCAATTATAACTAGCTCAGAAGATTGAAATCATACCATATTTGTCCTTTTGTTTCTGGCTTATTTCAGTTAACATAATAGCCTCAAGATTCATCCATGTTGTCACATACATCAGAACTTCATTCCTTTTTACAGCTGAATAATATTCTGTCATATGCATACCATATTCTGTTTATGTATTTGTCAGTTTAAGGACACTTGGGTTGCTTTCTCTTTTGGCAACTGTGAACAATGATGCTATGAACACTTATGTGAAATTATCAAGTCCCTGCTTTCAGTTCTTCTGGATGTATGCCTAGTAACGGGCTTACTGGATCATAAGGTAATTATGTACTTAGCTAGTTGAGGAATCACCAAACTGTCTTAATATGGAGCATTATATTAATTGATTTTCTTATGTTGAATCATTCTTGCATACCTGGAATAAACCCCACTTGATCATGGTGTATAATTCTTTTAATATGCTGTTGGGATCAATTTGCAAATGTTTTTTTTTGAGGATTTTTGCATCTATAGTCATTAGAAAAATTGGCTTGCAACTTTCTTTTCTGGTAGGGTCGTTATTTGGCTTTGGTATTAGGGTGATATTGGCCTCATAGAGTAAGTTAGGATGTGTTCCCTCATGTGCTGGTTTGAAGCTGTTATGTACCCAGAAAAGCCTGTTTTTTAACCCAATCTTATGGGGGGGTAACTATTATTGGGTGGGACATTTTGATTAGGTTTCCATGGAGATGTGACCTTGCCCATTCAAGGTGAGTCTTAATCTACTTGCTGGAGTCCTTTAAGAGAGCCAAGAGAGTTTAGAGAAGCTAAGAAAGAAAACACCCCAGCAGAACCCAGAAGGACAAATGAGCTGAGAGCCATTCTGAAACCAACCCAGGAGAGAAGGGCCAAGATGTCACCATGTGCCTTCCCCTGTAACAGAGGAACCTGGACACAGTCAGCCTTTATTCAGTGAAGTTTCCTCTTCTTGGTGTATTAATTTGGACATTTTCATGGCCTTAGAATTGTAATTTGTAACTTAATTCCCAATCAATTTTGGTATATTGTATTCCAGCACCTTTAGCAAAACAAAACACCTCTCTTCAAATTTTTGGAAGAATTTGAGCAGAATTGATATTAATTCTTCCTGGAATGATTGGTAGGATTCACCTGTGAAACCGTCTGGTCCTGGGCTTTTCTTTGTTGGGAGGTTTTGATGAGTGATTCAATTTCTTTACTTGTAATTGCTCTGTTGAGGTCTATTTCTTCTACAGTCAGTGTAGGCTATTCATGTATTTCTAGGAATTTGTCCATTTCATCTAAATTATCTAATTTGTTAGCTTACAATTGTTCATAGTATCTTCTTATGACCATTTTTATTTTTGCTGGGTCAATAGTAATGCCCCCTCTCATTTCTGATTTTATTTATTTGCCTCTTCTCTCTTTTTTTCTTTGTTAGTGTAGCTAAGGGTTTATCAATATTATTGATTTTCTCAAAGAACAAACAGCTGGCTTTGTTAACTCTCTGTTGTTTTTCTATCCTCAATTTCATTTATTCTTGCTGTAATCTTTGTTATTATTTTCCTTATACTTGCTTTAGGATTAGCTTGCTGTTAATTTTCTAGTTCTTCCAGGTGTGCAATTAAGTCTTTTTATTTTAGCTTTTTCTTCCTTTTTAATGTAGGTGTTTTGAACTACAAACTTCCCTTTCATCACTGTTTTCACTGCATTCCATATGTCTTTGTATTTTGCATTCCCATTTTCACTCATCTCAATATATTTACTATTTTCTCTCTTAATTTCTTCTTTTACCCACTGATTGTTAAAGAGTATGCTGTTCAACATCCATATATTTGAGAATTTTCCAGTTCTTTGCTTATTGTTGATTTCCAGATTCATTCCACTACAGTCAGAGTGCTTTGCATAATTTCAGGCTTTCAAAATTTATTGATATTTGCTTTGTGACCCAACATGTGATCTATCCTGGAGAATGATCCATGAGCACTTGAGAAGAATGGATATCCTGCTGTTTGGAGGTGTATTGTTCAGTTTTTTTGTTGTTGTTGTTAGTTCTTTTTCAGTTATTGTATTATTCAAGTTCTCTATTTCCCTATTGATCTTCTGTCTAGATAATATATTTATTGATGAGAGTGGTGTACTGAAGTCTCCAACTATCATTCTACAGCTGTTTTTGCTCCCTTCAGTTTTGCCAGTGTGTGCCTCATGTGGTTAGGTGCACAAATATCTGTAATTGTTATTTTTCCTGGTGGATTGCACCTTTTATTAAAATATAGTTCCCTCTTTGCCTTTTGTGAGAGTTTTGCATTTAAAGTCTGTTTTGTCTGATATTTGTATAGCTACCCCAGCTCTTTTTTGGTTACTGTTTGTATGGAATATCTTTTTTCCAATCTTTCACTTTCAAACCTGTTTGAGTCTTTGGATCTAAGATTAGTCTTTTGTAAACAGCATATATTTGGATGATTTCTTAAACCCATTCTGCCAATCTGTGTCTTTTGATTGGGGAAATTTAATCCATTAACTTTCAATGTTACTACTGTAAAAGCAGTACTTGCTTCAGCCATTTTATCCTTTATTTTTTTTAACATATCATATCTTTTATTTTATTTTTCTGTCTCTATGTTTACTCTTTTTAATTACCCATATGAGTAATGTTCATTTCTATCTGCTACTCCAACTCTGCTTTTTATTTTCTCTTTCAGCCTGCAGAATTCTCTTTAGTATTTCTTATAGGGCAGGTCTCTTACTGATGAACTCTCTTAGTTTCTGTTTATCTGTGAATATTTTAAATTCTCTCTCACTTTTGAAGGATAGTTTTGCCAGGGAAAGAATTCCTGGCTGACAGTTTTTCTCTTTCAGTACCTTAAATTTATCACATCACTGCCTTTTCAACTTTATGGTTTCTGATGATAAATTGACATTTAGTCTTATTTCGGTTTCTTTGTATGTGATGGCTCATATTTCTCTTTCTGCTTTCAGGATTCTGTACTTATTTTTGTCATTTGACATTCTAATTAGTATGTATTTTGGATTAAGTCTACAAGGATTTATTCTGTTTAGAGATGTTGCACTTCTTGAACATGTGCATTATGTCTTTCATGACATTTGGAATAATCTCAACCATTATTTCCTCAAATATTCTCTCTGCCCCTTTCCCACTTTCTTCTCCTTCTTATAACTCATATATTGTGCATTTGGTGCTGCCATTCAAATCCTTAAGATCCTTCTCAATTTTTCCCATTCTTTTCTCTAACCATTCTTCTATCTGAAAGACTTCAATTGTCCAATCTTATAGATTAATGATTCTTTCTTTTGCTTAATCAAATCTGCTGTTGTATGCTTCTAGCATACTTTTAATCTCTTCTATTTTGCCTTTCATTCCCATATTGTGTTTGTTTTCATATTTTCCAATTCTTCTTTGTGCTCACACAATGTCTTCTTAATATACTTGATCTCTTGATCCACGTTTTTCTTCATGACATTGACTTGATTTAGGAGCTTTGTTTGAACATCTTTGATTAGTTGTTCTAAATAATGTGTCTCTTCTGAAGTTTTAATTTGTTCCTTTGACTGGGCCATATCTTTCTGTTTCTTAGTGTTTTGGTTTGATAAAGGTGCCAAAATGTAATACATGAGAAATGGACTAACTTTTAACAATGGAGATTTTTTAGCTTACAAGTTAAAGTTGTAAGGCTGTGAAAATGTCCAAATTAAGGTATCAGCAGGAGGATACCTTCTCTGAAGAAAGGCTTCTGGCATCTGGGACATCTCTGTCACATGGGAAGGCACATGGCTGGTGTCTGCTGGTCCTTTTTCCCTGGATTTCATTGCTTTCAGGTTTTGGATTCAGTGGCTCTTTCAACTTCTGTGTGTCCTCTTCTAGCATCTCCAGGCATTTCTTTCTCAGCTCTCTCTGGGTGTTTCTCTCTGAATTCCCTAGGCTTTTTCTATCTTTTGTCTTCATAAAAGATTCCAGTAATGGATTAAAACCCAACTGGAATTGAATATATCACATCTCAATTGAAATAAACTAATCAAAAGTTCCCACCCACAATACTTCTGCACCTACAGGAATGAATTAAAAGAACATGGCATTTTCTAGGCTACATAACAGCTTCAAACCAGCACATATAGTATGGCTTGTAATTTTTTGTTGATGTCTAGGCATATACTTATCTTGATGAGTTTACTCTGGAGATCAGCTTGTCTCTCTTACCTAGGGCTTTACAGTTGTTTGACTTTACGTTAAGGTTCTTCTTTGGCACTTGATTCAACTTATCCTAAACCTCTAGTATAGCCCATATTTAACTGATCAGATTTTTTCAGCTCTTCTTCATATATATAGGCAAAATTGCAATTTTTGAGATTGCACTATTTGTGCAGTTGTTTCACTCCTTGAAGAAAGCATCCTTTCCTCTGCTCCTTCTCTGAGAATGTTGACTTGTTTTGTTCTTTTTTTTATTCGACTATTGTTTTTTAATCTTCTTTTAGTTGTCTCTGGCTGCTTTTGCCTGGGGCCCAAATTCTGGGAGGAGGGTCACCCCAGAGCAGACCTTTCCAAGTCAGTATTTCCCAGCCAAAACAGGACCAGGGACCCAAGAAGGGGATGAAGACTTGCTCCAAATTGCCCTTGGGAGGAGACTTCAAAAGACATGAAACATGTTGATGGCTCCCCAAATCTGTGTTATTATGGCCTGCCTATCTAATGGTGCTATCAGCATACTATTCCCACAGCTCTAAGGAGGTCCTGTTCCTTTAGGTCTCCACTGATTCCATCCCTGTTTGGAAGAAGGGTTGAAACAATGGCTGCCTCTGCCTTTGTCCAGGGCAGGTGGAAACAGTAACTTAAAGCTGGGACCCTGTGATCTGAAAAATAAATTCAGGAAACACAATGGAAACTAAAAAGTGAAAACTCTAAATAGTGAAAACTGTCACTAAACAAAAGACATGATCAGTGTTCGGCCATGCCCCCACCTCCACCCCATTCTTGGGGTAAAGGACTTTTACATCCCTTTTTGGCAGCATCAGTCAGCCAGTGACTGGACCCTAAGTGAGTGATGGGCGCTGGCAGTCACCTCAGAGGCAGCTGCTCACAGCTCTTCACCACAGGTTATTAGCCTCTTCCCTTCCCTCACCCCCCACTCTTCCTTGGATGCTGTAAAGAATTCTTCTGGCCTATGGAGCCCTAGAACACTTGTTTCAGACAGTTCCTGGATGTTTTAGCAGCTACATTAGAGGACAAACTGAGTCCTGGAACTCCTACTCTACCATCTTTCCTTGAAGTTCTCTTTCCTTTTTTCTTGACTTTTGTTTTCTTGGCCTTCACTTCAAATTTTTATTTTGGTGAATCTACATTTAATTTTTAAAGATTTCGCTCTTATTCTCTGATATCTGCTTTTCACATAAGATCTTTTTCTTGTTGTATGGCTATAATATCTCAACTTGTATCTTTCATTTTATTATTTAGAGTTTTCACTTTTTAGTTTCCATTGTGTTTCCTGAATTTATTCTATTTTCTCTGAGGTCAGTTTTCTATTTATGTATCTAGGTCTTTCTCTTTCATGATGCTCTCTTTTCTCATATGCTGAATGTTCCATTTATGTTTTCCTGAATAACAATTGTGACTTTCCTTAACTATTGCATATTTAGGATTTACTTAATCTATATCTCTCCCTTAAGTAGAAATTTTTGCTGGGCCTTCTATGTGGAATGGAGAAGGTAAGGTTTAGTTTCTAGAAATTGTTGCATTTCTGGGAAGCAGATAAGAACAGGCTGAGAGCACTACAAATACTAGAGCAAGAAGGGCTTTTGCAAGGTGGTAAAATATGCACATCAAAAGCCTTGGATTTTTCCAGACAATTTATTCAATTTTTTAAGAGAATAGCAGGTATGATTATTGCCTGAATGGAAATGCCAGCTGTTTGTACACTGTAGGCACAAATGGAGGAGTTGTGATGCACAGGGGGCATCAGACGCTGCTGTCTTAGGTTGCACCTGTTTCAGCCTCATGTCTTACTCCTACTCACATCATACTTTTGACTTTAGGATTCTCTGGAATTTTCGGTAAATTGGACCCCACTTCTTCTAAATCCTCTTTATAGTAGGTGCTAGCTGATAGCTTTCTCCATGAATTTCATGCATCTTTCTCCGCTTACCTGCTTTCAATCATCTAAAAATTTGTTACAATCTCTCAGTAAGTTGGCAAATACCTTTCCAATTATCTTTGTTCTTTAAGTTCATTCCTTTTTATGATTTTAGCCTTCATTGCAGTGGTGTACTAGGAATACACCACTGGTTTTAGTTAGAGGAAAACCAGTTGCAAAAGTCTGAGTTATCTTTTTGATTGAAAACAAGAGACATTTTCCTTAGTTTTATTTTGATTGAGAACTAAAGATCATGTAATAATTATATATATTGAGGTAGCAAAACATATTAATTAAGAGCATAATTCTTTTTTATTATGAACAACAAACACAAACATTCTTGACGTACAGACATCCTTGACATGGTTCCAATCAATGTGTCACAATATCATCACAAGACTGTGTATTCATCACCATGATCATTTTTTGAACATTTGCATCTCTCCATTCGTGCCATACCCCTCCCTCATTGACTACTAATATTTCAATCTACTCAATTTATTTTAACCTTTATTCCCCCTATTATTTGCTTATTTATTATCTATATTTTTTACTCATCTGTCCATACCATAGATAAAAGGAGCATCAGACACGAGGTTTTCACAATCACACAGTCACATTGCCAAAGCTATATCATTATACAGTCATCTTTAAGAAACATGGCTACTGGAACACGAGCTCTACAGTTTCAGGTACTTCCCTCTAACCATTCTAGTATACCATAGACTAAAAAGGGAATATCTGTATAATGCATTAGAATAACCTCCAGATAACCTCACAACTCTGTTTGAAATTTCTCAGCCACTGACACTTTATTTTGTCTCATTTGTCTCTTCCGCCTTTTGGACGAGAAGGTTTTCTCAATCCCTTGATGCCAAATCCCAGCTCATTCTAGGATTTCTGTCCCACATTGCCAGGAAGGTTTACACCCCTGGGAGTCATTTCCCACGTAGAGGGGGGAAGAGCAATGAGTTCACTTGCCATGTTGGCTGAGAGAGGGACCAAATCTGAGCAACAAAAGAGGTTCACTGGGGGTAACTCTTAGACCTAATTTAAAGTTGGCTTAGCCTATCCTTTAAGAGCATAAAATTTGATATAAGAGGAATTTAAGTTCAGGTCCTGTGGCTGCCACATTTTAGTTATCTCTGGCTTCTCTTCTGAAAAATGGAATTAATGATAATACACATCTCGTAATCAAACAGCATAATAAAGGATGTAAAGTGCTAAAGTTCTTGGAACATAGTAAAACTTCTGTAAATATTAGCTTTATTAATCTAATTTGTGAAATTATTTTTTCACTTTAGAAATATTGAATGTATTAGCATATTCAAGTGATATATTGATTAAAACCCTCTTTTATTAGTAGTGGCAATTATTAAATGAAAGTTGAATCAGATTTAATACATTTAACCAGGGACTTAAGACAGTCACCAAAGGTCTTGTTTAAATTAGATTATTTTAGCATCTCTTTCTGTCTTAAAAGAATTTAGACCCTAATACAAGATCTATATTAGTTCTGGCAAAAAAAAAGTGGGGTTTCTTTTATGCTATCTGTCTCTTTATTATTTGTCTCAACTATTTAGAATGCTTTGGGGGGATATAAAATTACAAGTAATGGGAATATTAATAACTTTTTGATAATGTCAAAAGTTCTGACTAAATTTAAATTGATTTTATACCTTGGTATTAATAACTGTAGGGCTATTATATAGCTATTAATGAGGATACCTCTATTATAATTACAGCTATTGTAATGAATGAGGAAATTATTTTACTGGTTAGAGAAACATTACATTATCATCCGCATAAAATGGTTTTCTTTTATTTATTTACTTATTTATTTTTTTGCTGCTTCAAAATACTTTATAGGCATATCCATACTGTGTGTTTGTTAGCAAGAAAAGAGCACCTCCCCTGCAGAATATCATATTTCTTTTCACTTGGGAGAAAATATTCATACTTTCAGGCTTTTCAAAGCATTTCAGAGGTGTGGAGTCAGGATTTGATGGGAATGTTTTGCAAACCCCATTTATTCTACTTCACTTCTTCGCTTGCAGAGAAGCGTCCGTCTATCAGAGGTGGTTGGTTCATAGGATGATTTTAATCCTTTGGTGATATCTTTAATTCACTTACAAATGACTCTCTGTGTGAAAGGTCATAGCCATTCCGTCCTTTGCTGTCCCGATGGCTCCGCTGCGAGCCAGGGATTTGGGTTTCTGCCGTGGAGACGCTGCTCCTAGGACTAATGGAACTTTTATAAAGCCAGCGCAGTCCCTACCGTTTGTTCTTAGGGGAGATTTTATAATCAGGCTTTAATGATAGAAATGTCTGTGGTTGATACAGTCAAGGACATCTTTCCCAGCTTTGTGAGTAAAAGATATGATCACCTCATATAAAGTAGGAAGGGAAACGAGGTGCGTGAACCTGAACTGCGCCTCAGGGAGTAGTTTAAGGCACCGTGCTCTGTAAAATACGGTAGTAAAAGCTGGCTCCCCGGAAGCTTTATTGGCTGGCAGGCTAGTAATGGGCTGGTTTATTTCTCTTCGTGGTACACTCACTTCCACTCTGTGTCCCTGGCCCTGCCCTGGTGCAAGAGCTTCCCTTTCCTGAAAACAGTCTGTGAATCCTACAATAACCTACCTGTGCAGGGCTGGGTTTCCACCTCCTGCTGAGGAGTCCAGCACCTGCTTGCTTAGTCGGGGGCAGGAGCTTTGGATTTGTTGACATTTTGAGTCATTCGACTTTGATGAATATAGGTAATGCATTTCCAGATTTCTACCTCCCCCGTGTGTCTTCCCCACACACAAAAACAAACATGTACTTTATCCTTTTATTTTATTGTGGACTTTCGTATGACACGAAGATCAGCATCAAAAAATATTTCCTACCTCGATGACCTCCTGTTGAGTGGAATCAGCTGGACACGAAGGACATATATTGTATGATCTCACTTATAGGAAATAATTACAATATGCAAATTCATAATCAGAAAGTAGATCACACGTTACCCGGGCCGGGGACAAGGAAAGAAATGAGGGGCTCCTGCTTAACTGGTGCAATTTCTACTTGGGGTGATGGCAGAGCTTTCATAATGGTTATTGGTGATGGCAGCACAACATTGTGTACGTAATTAATACTATTGAATTAGATATTTGAATGTGGTTAAAAGGGGAAATTTTAGGTTGTATGCATGTGTTACCAGAATAAAAATCTTAAAAAAATCAAAGAAAAATCATTATCTTTTCCTTTTATAACACTGTACAAGAGCGGCAGGGAAAATACCTCCTCTCAGGGTTTTTATCAAATGTTCTCAGAAGACCAATAGAAAGACAAGGTGACAAAACAGGCCAGGAGTCCTGGTTTCTGGCTCTTTGGACTCGAAGTGTGGGCATAGACCAGCAGGTCTGGCGAGAGCCTCCCCAGAGCACTGTGAGAAATGCAGAGTCTCAAGCCCCATTCCAGACCTGCTGAATCAACATCTACTTTGTAGCAACATCTCCAGAGGATTTGTGTGCACACCCCAGTTGGTGATGCACTGCTGATGGACTCGAAAAAAGTTGTTTTCTGGGAAGGTCACTTCTGCTGAGAGATTTTGCAAT
>PVIY010004209.1:76728-105196 GCA_004026745.1 Myrmecophaga tridactyla
TGGGGTCTGGAGTCATCCTATAAATACCATGTCTTTCTCCTTATTTCCTGGTTCTGAGTACAGCATGTTTTCAAGGGCATGCTCCTTTGGGAAGGCGTTTCTTTAAATAAAAGGTGGGGGTGGCAGGAACTCTTTTGCGACCCAGCAGGTGTCCTGCTTGATGGAAGTCAGTCCCCTCCACCTGTGCCCTGCAGTGGTGGGGCTGAGCCTGCAGAGTCAGGGGCTGCTCTGAGCCCAGCACAACAGCTCTGGGGCTGCCGTGGAGCTGGAGGGCGTCCGACTCGGCAGCTCTGAGCCCGTGTGCAGAACTGCACAGTGGACACACAGGCGTAAGAGGAGCTCAATCATCCAAGTGAACTTCAGGGGACTGCAACACGTCTGTTTTCTCATTCATAGCAGAATGCTGATCCCTGGCTTTCCAGAAATAGCCTAGAAATCTAAACAAAAGCACAAAAGCATACATGTTACTTAAACTTTAAGATTGGTTGTATAAATTTGGGGAGGGGGGCTGTATGGGAATAGATTGGGTTTTGTCTTTGTAATTTACCTTAGGGAGAAAAGGCACGTTTCTTCTGCTATAAAAAGTTCTGAAGGATGAGACCACGAATCGAGGATTATAGACTCTTGTCTCAATTCTATCCCTGCTTACTGGGGTCCCAACATTCAAATATGGAAAGATCGTAAATCACAAACACAGCGGTAACCCCTCTCATGGAATTAAGATGTTTATGCTTTTTAAATCATTAATGCAGATGTTTATGCTTCTAAATCATTAATGCAACCAGTGGTTTGACTGCTTAACCCAACAGCTTAATACAAGCCATTCCATTCATAGTCAAAAGATGAACTCCCAAATACTGATTAAGATGTGTCAATTCAGAAATTATTAATTCTCATAAGTCAGTTAGTAAAGGTGTATTAGATAATGTATTAGTTTTCTATTGTGGCAGTAACAAATCACCAGGAACTCAGTGGCTTAAAAAGCACAAATTAATCTCTTACCTTTTTGGAGGTCAGAGGTCATAGGTCAGTCATGGGTCTCTCAGAGCTAAAATTAAGTTGCTGAGAGGGTTGGGTTCATTTCCGTGGGCTCTGGGAGGGAGCTGCCTTCTCGTCTTTTCCATCTTCCAGGGCTTCTTCAGATACCTTGGCTCATGACCACCTCCTCCGTCTTCAAAGCCAGCCATGGTGGGTGGCGTTCTTTTCACATTGCATCACTCTGATTTCCTCTTCTGCCCCCCTCTTCCACTTTTTAGAACTTTTGAGATGACAAAACTATGAGCCAATTAATTCCTGTTGTTTAAGTCAACCTATTGTGTGGTATTCGTCACAGCTGCCTGGAAAACTAAGACAGAGCCCTCAAAACTCATTCTCTCTTTTTGAATTCTTTTTCATGAGGTGTTTCTTAGAACTTTTGCCTTCTAATAGATTTCGAGGTTCACTCCAGGACAGTTTTTTCCCTTACTTTAAACTTAAGATGATTCCAGTGACAGTAGGGGAGACACATTTTAAGCTGTACTTTAGAAGAAAGAAGAGAACGGTCCCTTTCTTCCTTGTCTACAGAGCACTGGAGTGACTTAGCAGAAGAGTGGGCCAGATTTTTCAGAACCTGTGTGCAATGGGCTGGAAAAAGGACAGATAACAAAAGGAAGGAGGGTTTCCACACTATTACATCGTAGGCCCTAGATATGTGATTAAACGCAAGGTCCCACTGTGTCACTGTAGCCACAGAGCGTCATGTCATCCCCCTTTTCCACTCAAAACCAGCATGTGGACCATGCATGAAGTGAACAAGGAACAGAAGAAATAGTGCTGGGGTCTGAATTTATTCATATGAGTAGGAAACTAAATCTAAACCTCAGAACTCCTCTAAAGTTCACGGTTGAAATATGTCAGGGTTTGGAGAATTGTAGTTCTAGTATTAGTTATAGCAATTCTATGTGTTAGCTTTATGAAGCCTTTGAATTTCAGTATTGGAAAAATTCACTAACTCCTTTTTAGAATGAGCGCTCAGTGTCTTTCTGGATAGCACTTCCGAGCTGTAAACCAAATGGTGAAATTATTTTTTAAACTCAGTTTTTCTGAGTTTCAAGGCAACTTTTCAATATTAACTTGCCTCTACTTTGAGTTAGTAGCCATTAGACAAAAGACAGTAGATATGAAGGGTCCTACTGTCTTTGGTGTAACATAACCTCATCTCATGCTACTTAACACTTCCCAGCAAAATTAATATAGGGTTAAATGCAAAGCAATATAACTTACAGAAAACAGCAGTGGTAAATATTATTTGGCAAAATATTTAAAATGTTCCTAATGCCAATATCAAAGGGTGAGAAAACTTAATAGGCGTGGGAAGAGAAGAGCAATTAAAGGTGTCAAGAGATCCGCAAAAATGAGTATCATCCAAGCAACTAAAATAGAACTAGAGAAGAGGTGACAGAGGAGAGAGAGATGACAGCTGGGAGCACTAACCTCCGGGGCCCCCTTCCGAGGCTGTGAAGGGGTGTCCTGGGCTAGCAGGGACAGTGGTAAGCCACATGGCATCGGACCCCCGCCTTTCAGTTCAGTGCCCTCCTGTGCCCTGTGCTTGATCCCAAACTCCTCAGGGGAAAAAGCCAACAGATAAATCTATGGAATTGGGTTTCCTCAATAAAGCTCAAAACTTCATGTAGAAGATCTTCACCCTCTACAGTTTATGCCCCACATCACCCTGCGATGAGAATTATGCTGATTTCATTTCCAGGATCGGGTGATGTCATGGGAATGGAGTTTCTCCTCATGGGCCTGAACTACTTGCATGGCCCTTTAAGAGGTTTGAAGTCCGTGAAGGAGAGCTTCCACTGTGGGCTTTGACGATGGAGGGGCCACATCGCAAGGGCTGGGAACGTGTTCTAGGAACTGAGGGTAGCCTCGGCAGCCAGCCAGCTAAGGAACAGGGACCCCAGTCTTACATCATGAGGAACTGAATTCTGCCTCAACCTAAGTGAGCATGGGAGAGAGTCCCAAGTGCTAGGTGAAACCAGGCCCTGCCAAGGTCTTCATTCCATTTGTAAGATTCTAAGCTGAGAACCCAGCCATGTTGGGCCAGAAGTTCTGATCTACAGAACTATGAACTCTAACAAATACATTGTGTTTTTTTTGTTTGTTTTTTTTTTTGCATGGGCAAGCACACATGATGTTTCAAGCTGCTAACTTTGTGAGAACTTGTTATGCAGCAATAGAAAACTCTTTCACCCTGTGAGCTAATTTTATAAAGAAATTGTTTATTACTGGAATTCAGTGAAACTCTCTTAGTTGAGTTATAATTAATTCATGAAATAGCTTAAAAGAAAATTGTATATTTAATTGTGCATCAGGAATCCTCAGAAAATATGTCATTAAAGAGAAAATTCCTTGAAATAGATGTACCCATATTCCCAATATTTAAAAAAGGTTCACCTTGAGAATGTCATTTCCCTTTGAAAGATGTTGTTCTATTCATTCTGACATTCTTATATAGTCCCCATATATAAAGGAGATAGAATATATGTTTATGTCAATTTTGCCTTAAAACTAGGGCACCAGAAGGAAACAAGTGGAAAAACCTATTAGGCTCCAGCTTGTCACACAGTCATACGGCAGTTATTCAAAGACCACTGCCTCAAGAAGCATGGTTTGTTCACCTGCTGTGTCTGAGGCACTGGCACCCCGTGAAACTGTTGAGTGAGGGGTTGTTGGTAAATCGAGGCGCTTTGGGTAGCACCATGAAATGTCAGTTCTATTTGCAATCAAGTTGATGACTTTATCTGGACAAATAGTCCCAAGAGACTATATGATACATCCTTCTGAGTTTAACGCCATACATCACATATTGCCCTTCAGAGGTTTTATCCCACACTACAGAATAGACTAAATAGTTGAAGGATTATCTAGGCAATCAGGATATATAGTGAATTGCCATTCTGGGCCTTTCAAGTCAAAAGTATTTTTTTTTTCCTTTAAACTTACGTTCCAAGCAGATTTGCCTCATTTCTTCTTTTCACTCTTCCAGGATGGAAAGGCAGAGAGAGTACTTGCAGTTTCTACTAGTAGGCAGGCATAATAATAATCAAAGAACACGAAACTGGAGCCAAAACCTTTGCCAGACTAAAAGAAACAAATTGCACTGAGAAATCATCCCAGACTTCCTGGCTGTTGCAGTGGCAGCTCTTGTTATTGTATTTTTCGGTCCCATCTTTCTGTTTTTCTTATGGCAAATGTCACATTGTTGACTTTCCCTCATGGAATGTCAAAAAGAATGATCATTAAGCAACCTTTAAAAAAAACAAACATCTTTACATGGTTTTGAAAGATTTGGAAGAAAGGAATTTCTGAAAATGATTTCCTGATATTTCAAAGAACCATGAAAGGTATATGTTTCTGAAAGCACTGGTCAACTTGTAAGAAACTGGTTGCCTTGACTTTGTGTCAAAATTGGGTAAGAGGAAGGTAGATGGCATTTCCATTATTTTTAAGAGCAGGAAAAAAATATTGCATGCACAATTGTGTATTGGGACAGAGATCTACATAAAGACTCAGCTGGAATCACTTTATACCTTATCCTTGAATGTCACAAAGTATGGTCTCTTAGCCACTTTCCAGCATTTATATATTTCCTCTCACAGGAAATTGCATATATTATTGACAAACTAGGAAGTGAGACTTCAATAAATCCTCTTTCCCCCACTCTCCATAGCCCACCCTAGTCCACCCTAGCCCACCCCAACCTTCCCCAGACTCAGGATAGCAGCTTTTCCATAACTGGCCCTTTCTCTGGTCAACACTCAGGAGATTGTACTAACCCAGTTAGCTGTCCTCATGTTTCTTTTCTTCCTGACTGGGAAGCAGTTAAAGGTTTAAACCTGTTTCCTAAGATGGCTCTGTGAATTTTTATAGTATTTTCACCTAAATAATACAAGAAACAAGGGCAATACCGATGGAGAATCCCATTGGCTGCATTTCTGTTTATTGGTGAGTCTCCATACAGGACTTGGCCAGATGAAGAAGGCATCAAGGAGTATTCTTGGGGAGCTTGAACAGCACAAGCTGGAGTGAAAGGGACTAAGGTAGGAGAGAGAACGCGAGGCTCATAAGAATTGTTGCCTTATTCTAAGTGCAATCGAAGACCCCAGAAGGATTGGAGCCTGGCTGTAAAAAAGATCAGATTTGTGCCTGCAGAAACCACCTAGCAGGCTGCTCTGTGGAGAATGGATTGAGGGAAAGGTGGGGGCGGGGTGTCTGTGGAGGGTTAGTCTGGAAGATATTCAATGTCCAGGTCAAAGGTGGATCCACAGGGGAGCTGGGAGAAGGTGAAAACAGAAGTGCACAGGCTTTGAGCAGTGTTGAGGAAGTCTTATCAATAAGATTAGCTCTGAATTTGCAAAGGCAGACAACAGCTTTTTGTTTGGATTGGAAGAGAGCTTGCATTCCATTTTGGATGTGTCACTTATGAGGTTCATTTTAGACAGCCAAAAGATGTCCAGAGGCAGTTGACTAGACCGACCAGATACTGGAGGTCACCATCATCTAATGAAAAAAAAAAAATGCAGGAAATGAAATGGAATTCTAGAAAATTCTGCAAGTGTTGAAGCAAAAAAAAAAAAATCAGGCAAGTGGTCATTTGAAATCTCCAATTCATTTCTCACAACCCTCTTTCCAAATATTTTAATTTTGTTCTTTATCCAACAAATTGTGGCAACATTTTAATTTTTATTGCCTCTGAGATGGCGAGTGGGTGGAACAAGCTTATAAATATGGGCTGTGGAGACAGGAAGTCAGGAGACAGAGAGGGCATCTTGCGTCTCAGAAACTGCAGAGGGAGATGAGGAATGTGGAATACGGAAGCTGGTTCCATCGGAACCTTGGAATCCTAACAACAACCTGAGGAAAAATAGACAGCAAGAGGCAGCTTTGGGGAAACAGTTTTTTCTCAGTTCCCTTTCAAAGGCAGACAATTGAATTTGATTTTTGAGCAGAGAGACATGAAAAGCCTCCAGTCACATAGACCTCAGAGGGTGGAAACTTACTTTAACCGATCCCTAAAACAAGGCAGGATGATTTTTCTTTAAATGTCTCGGAGACCAGGACAAAAAGAGCCAAATCCAACCTCAATATTTGTCTATATATCATTGTCCAAATTGAAATTCTCTGGTGGTATGATCATGCGATCCAGATTCCTGTTTGAGAGAGTGCTCTTCCTATGGAAATTCTAAAAAATGAGTTATGCACATGGGGAATTTCCTTTTTAGCCAAAAATGCATTTTAGAAGCAATGGGAATCAGGTGAAATAAATTTTCCCTTCACATTTTAAATCATGCCATCAACTGAAACAATGAAGTTAGAAAAAAAGTTTGTCAAATGTGATTATTTTTTGTGGAAATTTATTTATTCATCTATCCATCTGTCTATGTATTTTATAAATCAGCGAATGAAGATGCTACATTTTGTTGGCTAAACTGTGGAAGAAAGATTTAAATTGTTTCAACCAAACTAAGTATCGTGTGGCATCAAATTTTCTCAGAGAAAATGCAAAATTAAAATTAAAATGTAAAATAGCCTTTATCTTCAGTGGTAAGTCAGTTTTATTTATTTTTTCATTTCTTATTAGAGCAGTTGTAGGTTTCCAAAAAAAAAAAAATCATGCAGAAAGTGCTGAGTTCCAATGTATTAACCTCCCCACCCCATGCAGCTTAATTACATTTTTATTGAGAGCAAATTGACTCTCCTGGGATTTCTGGAGAAGGCTGTTGGCTGACCAGTGTGTCTCCTGCAGATTGGGGTCACTCACTCCCCAAAACCACACTCTTCCACAGACGCTGAGACCCTAACTTTATCTGAGGGCTTGCATAAACTTATCTATTCTGATAAAAATTCTAAAAATGATGCTAGTATTGGTAATCAGGAAACCTAGAAGCAAAATAGTCTATGTTTTGTTTCCAAGTTCCAGTAGCAGAATATTCATATTTTCCAGACACTCAAAGATTTACATACAGTGCACAATCATTTTTAGTAAAAGGGAACATGATTTCAAAGTTTATCAAATGTAAAGAAAGAACTAGAAAAGCATGTTCTTTTTTTATTTTTCCCCTGACACTTGTTTTTCTTCTCCTTACTTTTCTTTTTTCCTCTCCTCTCAATTTTCTTTGGCTGGCTTGACTCTGCCATTATCTTTTCATGTCTCTCCCTCTTTCCAAGCATCCTATTGTTCTAGTGTTCCTGTCTTTCTTTTCTTTCAAATCATCTTCTCTTGCCTTCTTTCACCTGAAACTACAACCTGTTCCCTCAGCTCTTTGGTATCCTAGGTGAAAAATGCGTCTGACTCAGTGGCTAAATATAGGCATCCCTGCTGCTGTGTGGATAGATTTCTTTAAAGAATTCTCAGCGGTGGTCGTCTCAGCGCTTGTCTTTTCTCTTCAACCTTTTCATTTTTTTCTAATAGAAAATGCTCTGCAAGTCTTATTCTGGTAGAATGAATAGCTACACAGGAAAATGCAGAAAACTTTCCCTTGAGAAGCACTTAGGCTAACTCTGTTGAAGGAATTTCCTCTTTGACACATCAAATATATAGCTTAGTTTAGGGAGCACCAGGTACTCAATGCAGAGCTGGTTCTGCCATCCAGCCCCAGGAGGGGGTCATTCTCTCAGTGGTTGAGGACTTGGGCTCCAGAATCCACACACCCAAATCCACACCCTGCCTCTGATGCTCTATGTTTTGGGGCAGGTTGGTCAACCTTGCTAAGAACTTGCAAAGTGGTGATAATAATAAGGCCCTTTAGGGTTCAAATGATTAATAGGATGCACCTATCCCATAGGCTGGACTTACTGAATTTTGGCTAAATCTCTAAGCTACCTTGGCTGCTCCTTGGTGAGACGGAAGTTGTACCTTTTTCATGCCTTCTGGTAGCACCAAGAATGAATGACCTAGAGGTAAAGGTGAATGTGACTTTGTGTAAAAGTTCTCTTCTCTTAAATGCAATGTGAAAGTAAAACTGATCAAGGTATGGGAATTTCAAGATGTCTGGTGGGAGAAATTTCGTAATTATGCTTCTTACAATTAAAAAAGATACCTTAAAAATAGTACAAATTGAGACCATGGTCAAAATTGAATTCAATCAATTAAGTATGTCTCCTCCATGAGAAGTATTATTCCTCCAACAGAGAAAATCTACTTTGATTACTATTTAGATTGCTTAGCATACATATTTAACATGTAACATGTAACAATGAGTAGTTATGGATTATAGCGGAGGCTTTTTGGAAAAAAAAAGAATTATAAATTAAAGTAAATCTATAAACCTATTTTCCCATTTCTCCATAACCTGCTTAAGTTTTATCATTAACATTTAACCAATGCTTGAACCAGATGATACACTTTTCATCATAGGATTATCCAACAAAATTCTAAATTTTATTTGATGGTTTTGGAATATGAAGGGAGGAGCCTTTCCTTCTCTCTTCAACTCTCCCCAAATGTTTACAGAGTACTTGCTCCACATGAATGGTTTTGACTAAGGACTCTGTTATAGATAACTGAGAAGGCTGAGTTCAGCCCACTGTTCACCACTACATAAAATCATGACCCTAAAGTTGTTTCCCAGTTGCTTTGCACCAAAAGGCAAACTTGTCTCCATGAAAGAACCTTGTAAACAAATTTAATCAAAGTCATTGGTAAATACGATGATGTGTTATCATTCATTCATTCATTCATTTACTTGCTCACTAAGTTTATCATGTAGCCCCACTTCCCCAGTCCTTTTGCCAGGTGTTGTCTATGTAGATATAACTAACCTACCCCGAACTGTGTTACACTTACTTTTTCTCCTTCATCATTTTTCATTGCTGTGATAGGCCGGATGTAGTAATATTTGGTTATCTGTGTGTGTATATGTGTGTGCACATGTGCATGTGTAGGCATGCACAATGATTCCCATGGCTCACAAAGTGACAGGATATATGTGCATGTACACACACACACACACACACACACAGAGTGTCAAGTGAATGCAAGTTGTTGTGATGTACAGGGTGCTATTATAAATCTACCTCTACCAACCAAGGTTGTGAACTTCTCAGATGGCTTGGCAAACAAAAGGTTAATGGAGGGGAATGGAAAAGACAGAGCAAATAAAATCTCTTAATTGCAGGAAGCAGTTGCACAGCAACTGCAGCCAGGGAACCTGTTCTGAAGGACCAGCCAATTGAACAAGAGCAGAGTTGACTAAGAAGTGCTGTTTCTCCCTATCGCTCCTCTGTCCTGACTGCCATCTCCCTGTCTGTTTCTTGCTGTTTCGTAGTGCCTCTCTGAGAATGTCTCTGTTTTTCTCTCCCTATCTTTTGGTTTCTGTGGCTCTTTTCTCTTTCTCTCTGTGTCTCTTAATCTCTCTCCCTCAGTCGCACCCTCTTTGCTTTTTTTCTCTGTACGTACACTGACATACCACACACAGATAGCTTGCAAGAGCAGATGAAGCACCCTTCAGTGTTTTACTCTCTTGAGTTCTCTGCTCATTGCCCTGCCACAGGGTTCACGTCAAGGTAAAGCCAGATGTGTGCTATCCTGCCCAACCCTCTACCTACCAAGTGACTCAGAGCATGCCTAGAGAAATCACCTCTAAATGGCTATTGTGAGGTCATAGTCAATGTAAAATCTGTCTTGTCAATATGAAAACTCCATGATGGCTTGGAACTATGTACCCCAGAAAAGCATGGTACTAATCTTAATCCATTCCTGTGGGTATGAAGCCTTGGTAAATAGGACCTTTTGATGAGGTTATTTTTAGTTGAGTGTGGCCCAATTGAATAAGAGTGGGTCTTAATCCTATCACCAGATGACTTCTAGAGGAGGGCATGGGGGGAAAGCCACAAGAAAAGGAGATGGAAGCCCATAGAACCTGGAAGAGAAAGGAGCAGATGCCATCGTGTGTATTGCTGTGTGCCAAAAAGGCCAAAGGACCAAGGATGAAGGCAATCAGCCCAAAATGCCACAGTCTTCAGAGAGGCTGTTACCCTGCTGATGCCTGGGTCTGGACTTCTAACCTCAAAGCCTTGAGCCAATAAATTCCCGTTGTTAAGCCAACTGACTATATGGTATTTGTGTTAGCAGCTGGCTAACTAAGACAATCTTCAACAGCGACCTCAAGGTAACTTGATCTATGATAGAGAGGGATAAGGGTGCCATATATTGTACCAGAAAGTGGCTCGGCCCACCACATATTTTTCCTTTATCTCATATAATGAATTCTATATTAGCTGTGTTTGAATGAGGACATTTGATATCAGAGTTCTGATTAGACTTTTAATTTTACAGAAGAGGTGTGTTGGCCTACAGCCTAGAAGACTCTTATAATTTTTTTTGTCTCTCGAAGCTGGGACTGGCAGGGGATTTCCCAGTATTAATTAATTAACTCCAGGCTCTTTTGGCAAAGTGCCTTGAAACGGATGGCGCGTCCTGAGCGACCCTCACGTGTACTTTATGCCAGGAATCGTTAAACTCGCAAAATCGCCTCACCTGGCTCCTTAGGACATTAAATGAAGATAACAAGAATAATAAACTCACATATTAACATAAAAGCAATATTAATCTCCTAGACACATAAAATGGTGTAAAATTCCTTCTGGGTCTGAGGCCAAATGCATAGTCTAAGATCATTTGTAATGTTTGCTGTCCATGGTTCCATAAGAGTCCTGGGATGAGGAGGGCTTGGTTACTCTCCATCATTTGCAAACATGTAAACATACAGGGCAGAGAGCACCTCCATCAAAGGGTCACACTTCATAACGCTACCCAAACGCCAACCAGGAAACTCACCATGAGCCGGGAAAGCAGCTTGTTCAGCCTTTTACATAAGCAGAAGCCAAGACAGTGATATTTTTCAACTCTTTTAAGCCTCTTAGGAGGCAATAATAAAAACAAGGTTTGAAGAAAACCCTTTTCGGTATTCTTAGAGGTTTGGGAATTTACAAACAGGAAACATTCTTAGTGAAGACCCTCTCTTGTACGAATGCACATATTTGGGTATGTTAGACCCTGTATGATGCCTCCATGGAACTACACAGACAAGGAAGAAGAATCCATTATTACCTTTCTCTCTGCATGATCGGGTCCGCCATTTCTTACTATTTCCCAAATATTCCCTTCATGCACACACACACAAAAGCACACAGTTGCATACACATGCACAGACATGCACCCACACAGGCACATGCAAGCCATCCACCTAAAAAGATTTTCCTATTTTTTCTAGTCATTGGAATATGATGAGAGAAAGAAGGCAAATGAATACCAAGGAAAAGATGAACTGAAATAAATGAATAATTAGAGCACGAAAGTTGATATTGAGGAAGCAATGAAAAGTGGGAAGGGAGAGTTCTGTTTATGAACAGTCCCCTTACCAAGTTCCAATGTGAATGGCAGGAGTGCTGGGGGGAAGCCAAGACCACCAGGGAGAGATGACACATCCTTCACCCAACAGACTGGAACTTCTCCTGTTTATCAGCAGCCGGCTGGCACACTCACATGCACACTTGGTCCACTCGCCGAAAAGTGCTTCTATTTTTTATTGGAAAAACTGAACCTTAGGCTCTCTCAAAGGCATGCATCTTTAGGATGATTTTCTAAATTTCTGTCATGATTAGGGATATATGAAGTCACAAGTACCTGGGATGATGGGTGCAATGCACTCGGCATCTGAGTGCTAGTGAGTGTTGCTGAGAGGTGCTGCTTAAACAGACGTGGCTGATAAAGAGCTTGTGTTGCAATTAAAAAATCCTTACGGGTTTTGTAAATTCTGCAGAGGTAAAGATCGTAGGCTAATTTGGGGATCTGAAGCATGCTGTATTTGATTTCTCAATAGCAGTCAATTTTTAAAGGCAAGTTGTTATCACTTTATTACTAATAGATAAAGTGGGAAGTTACATCAAGGAGCAAACCCGCATTGAACACCTTATGCGGTCAACCCCTTATAGCCACATGCCAAGGACCCTCTGTTTCATTATTGTCATTTTGCATCAAGCAGGTTCTGTAGTTTGTCCAAAATCATCATCCTAATAAGTTCTCAATCACTTTCTATGACTCTAGGTTGCTCATTACTGAATAGCCAAGAAGATAGGAAAATTGCCGAGGCTTAATTAGTGAGGGATTGTTTGTCTGTGCTTTCCATGTGTGATTCAAAGTTAACCACAAGCCAAGGGCAGGATGAACACTTAGAGGCAGTTATCCTCCCCAAGGCTTTTCTCTCATTTCTTTCAGACCGAATGTGGCACTCTGGCTTTGTGTTCTTGAGTTAGGATGATAACTCTTCCTGAAAGAAGACATTACTCTTCCCATTTTCCAGATGAGATGTGGACACATGTATCTGTATTGGTTGTAAAGCCAACAGCAAAGACAAGATGCAAGAATGTGCATTAATGACCATGGCCGTATCTCCCATTGAGCTCTCCTATGGAGGTTTTCAGGGACTCGAGTCACAGCTGCAATCAAAAACCATTCTGTGTGCCCCGTGAGAGGGAGGTGTCACATTGAAGTGAGTTCTGGCTCAACTTCAAAGTGAGAAACCTGGATACTGATTGGATTCTGGAACTTACTGCACTTGGCTGGGTGTCGTCCAGCAACTGGGTGGCGTTGGCAAAGCGAGGCCAGCTTCTGCGACAATTACTGGTCAATTGCAAGTGATTGTAATGGCACATGTCTAAAACAATATGGAGAAAATGCTGCCTGGAAATCATGAAACCATGGTGCTCTATGAGGGGTTGAACAAGTTGCTGAGAATATCAGAGGAATGGAAGATTTTGGAAAATCGAGTGGCTACTCTAGACCACAGGAAAATGACACTTTATTTTCTTAATCACTATGGTATACTTTTCAGTCATCCCTTGCTTCCCGGACAGGCAAAACAGGGAATAGTGTGCACCACACACTATCTCTCTTGGTGGTAAGCATGGTTGGATAGAATTCAGGAAAGAACAAGGCTGGTCCATCGTGCCACATGAATCACTCATAAAAATGAGGAGGCTTAACATAACGTCTTCTCCACCTGATTAGATATAGAAGAATGCAGAGTCCCAGAGATAACTTCAATAGGAAAGCTTTCTTGGGATGCTTATGAGTAAATGCTAGATGAACTTGACCAGTAGGGAATTGCCCTGATATTTGCAGATTGTATAGTAGAGTTAACTTCTTTGGCATTTTTGCCCTCATCGCTGCATGTGAGTGGTTCAGCCACAAACGTTGCAAGCAATGGTGCCCCAAGCACCTATAAAATCACACCCAAATGGAGACCGTGGGGTTCCTTTTCCAATAGGCATCTTTGGCGGGGTAAGTGTTGTCCCTTTACCATGGTCTCCCTGCTTTCCCTAGAAGCACTGTTAGGAGCTGGCTTGGGTCAGAGGACTCTTCAGTGGCTGGCAATTGGCTGCGACCAGCTTCCATGATGGTTTCCTTACTCCTGTGAGAAATTCTGACATATTCATTCTTGGCAGGCACCATCTCAGGCTTTAAATCTTTTCCCCTAAATTTCCTGAGTTCTGACACATGTAATGGTCTTGGTGGGGAATTCACAATAATTCTTTTTTAGTATTTATGAGATTGTGTTGCTCCCCCTGGTTTCTGGGCCTTTGTGCTCCCTTTTAGATGTTCCTCCAGGAAATTTTCCATTATTTTCACTTCCTAGCTTTAAAATATACATTTAGATTCTATACACTTTTTTTTTACGTTTATACTTAAAAAAATACTTTACACATTGTTATCAAGACAAAGGAGGCATCACTGATTGCCTTATACTATTGATTTATTATGATACTTCTGTTACCTAACCTGGCTGAACATGCAGTCATCTAATGGGTATTTTAATGCAGAGTGAATCATTACTATGCATCTTTCATTACTGCAAATGTGAACCCTGTGGTTGTGTTCAGTCATATAAACCTTCATACACTAAACCAAAGGTCATACCAATAAATGTTTCCTACATGATGGCACCTAAAGTTGCCAGACACATTTTGTTTTTAGCATTCCGTGTTTCTGTCTGTGGTAAATTCCCTCATTTCCAGGTTCTTCTAAAGCCCCTCTGTCCTCTCTCCTATGGCTGAATGCTGAACTAAGGTGTCACAACTATGGAAATGGGACAATATGCTAAGATGGAGACTTGCCTATCAAATTTTAGTCTCCTTTTTTTGGAATTGATACTGTGCTAAATAGCAATATAAACTATTGGAAATGTGTCTGTGGCATTTTGTGAGGCACAAGGATTTCTGAAATTTTGTCTGTGCTTTCTAATTTTATGCATATGATCTCAGGTAGCTAAGGACAAAATCGTAAATTCAAGTTAGGATTCAACTAAGGTTTTATGACAAAATGACTAAATATTCCCTATAACCATCTCAGAAGCAGTTTAGTGCTAGTATCCAGATATACTGAAAAGGAACATTAAGGAAGAATTTTAAGGTTTGTTGGGATTTCAAACAAACAAGTATTATATGGTCAGCTTTCAGCGGTCTACATCTAATTTATTTGGGTGATTGAGTAGCCTATGAGGACTGTTTCTTTTGAAACCCCTAATTATTCATAAATGAGGATGAGTAAGACCAGATAAGAGGATGACATCTTGGAATCTGGTATTATTTCAGATGGTCTGAAAAACATCTGGGCGAAGATTCCTAGCTAACAGTATCTGGGAATACGGCGAGTTTCTTTGGCAGCGTATTAATGCATTAAAATGTGTACTCTGTGTTGGAAATCTACTTTTCTAGTGTGTATAAGAGATCAAATCAACATACTACAATGAATTTGAAATTAAGGAACCATAGAATTTTGCATTTTAATTTTAAGATACAGATATTGAAGACCAGAAAAGTCACTCTGAGGTTAAAATGCAAGGGAATTATTCTCTGTCCTCTTTTTATTGTTTATTTCTTAAAAATTACCTTGATATTAATTTGGGTATTATATAATGATATATAATTTATTATTTAATAATTATAACAGTAGACAGACACCTTGTTCTAATTAAGTATTCAGGACACATTGCTATTAAAATTATAGAGAATATATCTTTCTTAGATATTATTTAGTAATACCAGAAATTGACCATTAGATTAGATCCAATAAGAACATATTAATAACTGCTCTATTTTAAGAAGTATGGAATTAGGAATTTATTGATTCTTTAGTAGAGAATAATGGACCAAATCTCTTTCAAATGATCTCCTCAGGACTTTTCCATTTCTGTCATTGATTCCATTGTTTTTTCAGTTATCCAGGATTAGAATATTTCAGATTAGTCATCAAGCATTTCAATGATTTCCTTATGCTCCCCTTTTTCATATTTGTCTTCATCCTTTCTCTTGGCACCATTTTCACCTCCATGTTGGCACCTATGTTATTTTAATCATCTACTTATTTCTATGTCTCTTCAACTCATTGCTTAATCTGAGCAGTATAGGCTGGTTATCCTTCATAAAGTAATGTTTTATCACATCACCATGCTCTTAAAACTCTTTGGTGGTGACCGTTGCTCAAAAATTAATCCCTATGTCCTTAGACTAGTATTTAAAACTTAAATCATGTCCAGCTTATTTTCTAAATTTATTTCCCAGGACTTTCACAAAAGTGACCTCTACTGTTCTTTTGGATTATACATACCGGGGTTGTAAATGCAGCTTTGTCACATATTAGATTTTCATTTGTTTGTTTGTCTTAGTTAGAACAAACAAAATCCCTGTAGTTAGTGCCATAAAAATTGTCCTTCCTTCATAAACAGTTATGAAAATTAAGTGAGATAATGCACACCAAGTCTTTTTCATCTGTGCCTAGAAAACATCAACACTAAAAAATGTTCACTGTTTTTTTCCTCTCTTAAAAGGTACTGATAATACAATCCTTATAAAGTTGTTGTAAGGGTTAACTGAAGCAGTTATTTTTTTTGTAAAGTACATGGTGCAGCCTCTGGCATACAGTAAGAGCTCAGAAATGTTAACAATCATAGCTCTTGCTGTCAAGACTGGTTATTCGTTCCTATCTCCATTTACCTACATGGTTCCTTTACCTGGAAAGCCTTTGCCCATCCTTCCAAGTCCCTTTCTTGTCCTCCTTCTCTGGAAACCTCGTCAATCACGGATCCATAGTCTTCTTTATATCCTCAGAACTCTTACTGCCCAAGCTATACATTTGAGACCTCCAGGTGTTCTTGCCATCTACCATTCATCCATTCATCCATCCACCATCCAAAATCTATTTATTACCTGTCATCTTACTCTGTGTCTATCCATCAACTTATCTATCTATCTATCTAATCTATCATTTATCTGACTAATAATCTATCATCTATCTAATCTGTATATCTATCTCCATATCTATCTATATAATCTATCTACTACCATCGATGTACAATCTATCTCTATGTAATAAATTTGTCATCTATATATCTACCTATTGCTATCTATATTTAACATCTCTATCTCTATCTTTCAATCTCTTATAATCTCTATCTCTCTGTGATCTCTTCATCATTACTATCTATATCAATTATCTATCTTTTATCTATCTGTATCATCTATCTATTTATGCTCTCTCTATCACATATCTGTTAGTTTTTCATATCTCTCTATCATCTGTGAAGAACCGATAAGATTTTCCTTGCTGTCCTAGAATAGCAGACAGTACCAAACCTGAGGCTGAAAGACACTGAAGACCTAAAGGAATCTCAGGCCATCTCTCCCCAAGGCTGAGAGGATCTGGCCCTTTGGGGACCCAAACACCAACTGCAGCCTCCCTCTCTCCCAGTTTGGTAGCCTTTTGGGGTGCAGAGGTGGCTGTATGGTCTCCCCCGGCTGGATGTGTGCCTGGGTGGAGAGACACAACCCCCTGGCATGCAGGAGGTACTACCCACGGCCACCAAACTCTTCACCAGCCAGCAAGCAGTCAGGAGAGCAAGGGGCTCTGGACTGCACCACATTTCAAAGGCCATGCTTGTCTCTTTCTTTAGCAGCCTCTGCCCCAACAAGTGGAACAAGCTAATGCTTAGAAGAGATTGGCAAGGAGGGTGCCCTGAGGCAAAAAATGTACACACCCTGCCCCACAAGGCTTCTGAGACACGGATTGTTCTAGAAGTCTTCGGGTTTTGGAGCCAGAAGGGCTATAAAGTTTGAGATGGACACTTCAATGCAAACAGGACCAACTGAAATACTACAATGAGACCCTTTTTGCAGCCAATTGTAAATAGAATCTATTCTCACTCTCATTATGGTGCTCCATATCCAGTAGGAAAAGCAGAACCCAGTGTAAGACAGGTAAAAGTAGGTGTGCTCGTAAAAGTAGCTTCTTTCGGACTTCAACAAGTTGAAACTTTATAATAAACAATAAATCGGTAACACCTTGACCAACTTAGTCCCCTTATTGAAAATGTGAACTGACTTCTGTCGGGAAGATGTTGTACTTCTTAACTCTTAAAGCTCCGAAAGTGATGGCTCTTAAAGCTTATTTTTTAATGATGTCATCTTTACTTCAGATGGAATATTTCGTTGAGTCTCAATATAAAGCAGATCAAGGGGAGCATCTGTGGTTAAATATGGGGTAGAACTAAGAGACCCAGCCTTCTGCCCTCCCTTAGTTTCACATGATTAAAGAAAATTCTTACTCTAGACACACTGCTTTGGTGTACCCCTCCCATCCACAGTGCTACCATGGCACAGCATTTTGTAGAATATGACCTGATTTCTGGGCTGTGGCCATCTTTAAAAATCTGGCTGTAAGGAAATGTGCTTGAGTGTCACTGCTCCAGACCACCTGATGTAATGCCCAGCACATAATCACTGTTCAGTAAATATTTATTGATTCTTTTAGGTGCAATAGATACAATATTTTCAAAATATTCAATAACGCACCAAATCGACTGCTACCAGTATTGCTTTAACGTACATTCTTGAAGATGAGTTTTTTCTTTGCCTAAAGATATCACTTAGTTATGCTTATTGCCTGGTTTTTAATAAAAATGAATTGAATTATAAAGGTAGTTTGTATTCTTTGGCTATTAAAACAATTAGTGTTTTAGTTGATTTACTCTTCTGGAAAGAAATGCCTTCAGGTGAGAGAGAAAGACACAGTTTTGTAATTACACTAAAACCCTGCGTCCCTGAACTCCATGTCTCTGAACCAGCAGGACAGGTGATCAATCCTCACAGACAATGGGATGGATGGCATCTCATCGAAAATAATGTATCAGGAAATAACCCCATTATGTGTCATTTCTTCTTTATTGTGTTATTAAAGTCATTATTTAACAAGTGTTTTAATGTAAAAAATTGATCAGATATCAGTGACAAAAATTTTTATAATTTGTTATTTATTGCACATACAGTAAATGACAGCCAGTAAGAGTATTCATAAAGGACCATTGTTGCAAATTAAAGAAATCTACTTAAGTAAATAAGAATAGAGGAGGGGGCAGACCACAGGGGCTCAGCAGGCAGACTTCTTGCCTGCTGTGCCAGAGTCCCCGTGCCTGCCTATGCAAATAAAAAAAAAGAATAGAGGAGGGATTTCCTGGAAGAGTGTTTGAATATCTCACAAGACATTGAAACAACTGAAAGTGCAAGGATCATAAGAAAACTGGATAAAGGAACTCACCTGTTGCAAAGACTTCCTCTCACTTCTCCCCAGGCCCCACACAGACTTCACTTTTCTTTCTAATGACAAAATATCTTTTTTTCCAAAACCTTCAGAGGAGAACTCTAATTAACCCAACTTTGTTGTTTGCCCAATTCTGACCCAATCAACTGTACCAAGAAAGCAACCTCATATTGTGCAAAATGGGTGCTTGCACAGTGACTGTGTAATGGAGGTGGGGGTGGGGGAGAAAAGCAGAATGCTGGGAAGAAAAGCAATGTGCTTGATGTAATACTTTTTTTTTTGATGTTGGGTTTTTGTTTTTTGTTTTGGCATGGGCAGGCACTGGGAATCGAACCTGGGTCTCTAGCACAGCAGGCAAGAACTCTACTTGCTCAGCCACCATGGCCTGCCATGTAATACCTTTTTTTTAAATGGCCTTAACTTATTTATGTAAGTTGAGATCTTCCGTGGAGTGGGTGAAGACTCAGAAACGAAGAGTCTGTTGGTTCGAGTGATGGTTAATCTAATGATACATCTTGAGTGTCATGACCTCATCATGAAGACCAATTAAATTTTAAAATTTTCAAATATATTCACACACCTTTTTTACTTAATTTAAAAATTCATTTTTTTCCTACAAGTCTTTATAAAATTTTTATATAGAAAATATTTTAGCTGCAGGTTTTGAAAGTAATTGTGAAACTCATATGACATAGTAACTTATATGGGTCTTCGCTGTGTGATTATAGAAACACACAAAAATAAGCCCATTGCATATCAGGAGACAAAGAGACTGGTTTTCCTTTCACCACTGTTTGCAGCTAAAAATCTTAGCCAATCAGTTCAAAGCAGCAAACAAAGATTGATCAATTGTTTGCTACCAATGACAAGTTGTCTAGATTATTACTTAAATAGTGATGAATTTTACAGATCTTTTATCATTTCTTTCTGGTTGTCATTATAAAAATATTCAAATTGACAGAGAAGTGTAGATATAATCAGAGCAAATCATTAGTGGGCACCGCCCAGGTAGAAAAAAATATTAACATCTTGACAAATTTCTTTAGATCTTTGTTTCTTAAAGCAATTAAGTGGTGCTCACAGGTCTCCAGCCTCCTTTGTGTCTCTTCCTGATCCCAATACCTCCTCTCCCTCCCAGATGTCATCCTCACCCTGAAATAGGAAGGTATTTTTCGGTATTTTTCCCACCTGTGTACGCACACAGACATGATATGTGGCATTGCTTTGTGTGACTTTGTACATTTGCGTCACTGGGAGCATCCTCAATCGATTCTTCTGCAACTTGAAATGTTTTCACTCCTTGTTACGTTTACAAAATGGTAACATAATGCCACAGGTAAGTTTAACGAATTATTTTAACTACTCAATTATACCCCATGGTATGAATATCTCATACTATGACTCTGTGGCTGAGCGTTGGTTTATTTGCACTACTGCAATCAATGTGGCATGAGCTTCCTGGTGGATGTCTTCTTATAATACATTCTAGAGCTTCTCTAGGCTGTATCTTTAGCAACTGAATTTATGGGTCAGACAGTACATCCACCATAGCTTTGCCAGACCTTACCAAATCATTTCCAGAGTTACTGTATTATCTTAGAGCTCTGTCTGACATTTTCATCAGTATTTGGTATTGTGATATTTTCCAGTGTTTTCCAATCTGACCATTATCTCACTGTAGTATCAAGTAGCAATTTTGTAATTATTCGTGAGATCATCTTATTTTTTCACCTATTTGGGTGTCTTCCTCTGATAAATGACTATTAATATATTTTGGCTTATCTTTATCCAAATTGAATTTTCTGTATTTTCTGTTAACATGCATGAGCTCTTCATAAACTCTGATATAGAATTCCTCATGAATTTTATTTTTGGATATATCTTCTCCCAGGAAACACTTTAAGTTTTTATTTTTAAATTAAATTTTATTTTCATGTGACAAACTATCAGAACTACAAAAGATTACACAGTCTACTTCCCTTCTTGTCCTCCAGCCCCACAAGTTACCTTCCCAAAGGCTACCAGAAAATGAGTTTCTTGAATATCCTCTCTGAAATATTCTATGAATACAAGTAGACACAGATACACACATATATGCAATTCTTTCTTGCTTACACAAACTATTTTGTACTTTCTTTTTTCACTTAATAATGTATTTTGGAGCAAAATGTTTACAGAATATGTTTCTGGTAGTTTTAAAACACGGCCCCACATTTTCTTGACGTCGAGAAGGGGGGTCCATATCTCCTTGCCTTGAATTTGGGAGGGCTTGTGACTGCTTCAACTTATAAAGTATGACTGAAGTGATATCATGTGACTTTGAAGGCTCCATTAGAAAAGACCAAGGGCTCCACCTGGTCCTGTTGGGATACTCACTGTTTTGGTTTCCTAAAGCTGCTGGAATGCGATATACCGGAAATGGTTTGGCTTTTGTAAAGGGAATTTATTATGTTACAAGTTTACAGTCCTAAAGCCACATCCAAACTAAGGCATCCAGAAAAAGACACCTTGACTCAAGAAAGAGCCGATGACATTTGTGGTTTCTTTGTCAACTGGGAAGGCAAGTGGCCATGTCTGCTAGCTTTCTCTTCTGGGTTCTTATTTCAAATGGCTTCCCCGGTCACATTTTCTTTCTACATCTCCAAAGATGTAGAAAACATCTCTGGTTGTATCGGCTCTTGAGCTTTTTCCAAAATGGTTTCCTCCTAAAAGATACCAGTAAGCAACCCACCTTGAATGGGTATAAACACATCTCCATGGAAACCACTTAATCAAAAAGTCTCACCCACAATTAGGTGTCACATCTCCATGGAAACCACTTATTCAAAATGATCCCACCGTGGGGATTCCACCATAAGGTGGAATTCCACCATATGATTCCACCATAAGGAATATCAAATCAGGATTAAAGAACATGGCTTTTCTGGGGTACACAACAGTTTCAAACTAGCACACTCACTCTCTGGGGAAGCTAGTTGCCTTGTAAGAAGTCCACCTACCTGGAGACTACCACATGGAGAAGGCATAAATAGGTGCTCTGGCAAGAGCCCCAGAAGATGGCCAGCTGTGTCAGTCCAGCTGGGTCAAACCTCAGAGCCCCAGCTGCCATCTGGCTAGAACTACACGAGAGAACCCAAGTGAGAACTGCCCAGGAAGCCCTTCCTGAATTCCCGACTTACAAAATTATGAGCAAATAAGCCTTTGTTGTTGTTTTTGAACACTAAGCTTTGGGATAATTTGTTAATAACACTAGAACACAGAACAGACCAATTATTATAGAGCAAAACAGGATAATTTTTTTTTTTAAATTAAAAACAAAAAGGAAGATATTTCATAATAACAAAGTAAGACACTGTTTTATACACATGCTTACATTTTAAAGATGCAGCTCTGGAATATACAAAGAAGAAATAGCAAAAACTAAAAGAAGAGATTGATAAATATATAATCATAACAGAAGATTACAGATATTTCTCAGATAATAACTGATCAAGTAGCCAAAAATTTGCAGGATTTAGAGGATTTGAGTGACGTTTAGCTAATATATATATACATGCACAAAAAGCCTTTTATCAAATACAGAATACATTTATTTTTCAAGAACACATGTGCCACATTGGCAAAAATTGATCATATCCTATTTAACTAAAAATTTTCCACAAATAAAAAAATTGATTAATATGGGCCACTTTCACTGAAAATTAACATGAAATAAGAATTTTACAATAAAGATGTGGCCCAAACTTCAGTACTTCTAAGATTTCTAAATAACTTTTATCAGGAGGAAAGTCAAATGGAGGTTGCCATTTTAAATTTAGAAACCTTCAAAAGTTCGAAACAATGAAACCATTTTAAAATTAGAAACAGTGAAAACTCTATGTATTCAACATTGTTGAATATGGCAAAAATAGAATGCAAGAAGGAAAATTGGTAGCCTCATATGACTATATTAGAAAAAAAGATAAAGGAATTAATCTTTCATTCTAAGAACTTTTATTTTAGAAATGAAACAGAGTAGGAAAATTAGTAGATAAAGAGAAAATAATGATATAGGGATGAAAATGTACAATTGAGCAATGCATTAGTTCATGGGCTGCTGTAACGAATGACCACAAACCAGGTGGTTGAAAACAGAAACATATTCCCTCACCATTCTGGAGGTCCCAAGTCTGATGTCAGGTACCAGCAGAGCCACGCCCCCTCTGAAGGCTTTGAGGGAGAAGCCATTCCTTCATCTTCCAGCTTCATATGGTTCCTTGGCAGGCGGCCATATCACTCCCATCTCTGCCTCCATGTGAAGACATGGCTTCTACTCTGTGTTTTTCTGCTTTCCCCTTCTGTTTCTTATAAAGATTTGTCACTGGATTTTTGGAGCCCACCTGGATAATCCAAGATGACCTCATCTCAAGATCCTTAAATAATTATATATGCAAAGACCCTTTTACCAAATAAGGTCACATTCAGTTTCTGAATATTAGCACATGAACATAATTTATGGGGCTACCAATCAACCCAACACAGGCAATAAAATCAAAAGATGGTTTTCTAAAATACTAACCAAATTCACTAAATTAAGAAATTGATTGAAATTCAAATTAAGATATTGGCAGCAAAAATGGATAATATTTAACCTTCACTCATGATAAACATTCTTTGCAAGCTGGGAAGAGAAGAAAGCTTCTTAACTTGGTAGGGGAATTCCCAGAAAGGGTGATACTTTAGAAAGATTCCCACTCAAATCAAGAAAGCTCACCCTAAACTTTCCTTTTCCACATGACCCTAGCGGTTCTTGCTAATTCATTAAGATGAGAACAGGTCTTAAGATGTGTGCTGGTTTGAAAGGAAGCATGTCCCCTAAGAAAAGTCATGTTTTAATATAAATCCCATTTCATAAAGGTAGAATAATTCAATACTGTATGTTTGAAATACTCTATTTCAAACTATTTCAATACTCTATTCAATACTGTATGTTTGAAACTGTAATGAGATCATCTCCGTGGATGATGTGATTTAGTCAAGAATGGTTGTTAAACTGGATTAGGGGACAACATGTCTCCACCCATTTAGGTGGGTCTTGATTGGTTTATTGGAGTCCTATAAAAGAGGAAATATTTTGGAGAATGAGAGATTCAGAGAGAGCAACACTATGAAGCAGAGAGTCCACCAGCCAGTGACCTTTGGAGATAAAAAAGGAAAACGCCTCCCGGGGAGCTTCATGAAACTGGAAGCCAGGAGAGAAAGCTAGCAGATGACACTGTGTTCCCCACGTGCCCTTCCATCTGAGAGAGAAACCCTGAACATCATTGGCCTTCTTGAACCAAGGTATCTTTCCCAGGATGCCTTAAATTGGACATTTCTGTAGACTTGTTTTGATTGGGACATTTTCTCGGCCTTAGAACTGTAAACTGGCAACTCATTAAATTCTCCTTTTTAAAAAGCCATTACGTTTCTGGTATATTGCATTCTGGCAGCTAGCAAACTAGAACAAGATGCAAACATATTGAACCAGATTTGTACTGCCTATGAGATGGCCACTAAACTAGAAAGCTGAATTGAACTAAACGGCAACTGCTGAAAACAAGACTTTAGCAAGGAAAATATCATCACTTTTTCCGTGCACAGGTATGAAATGTAATAGAGAAAAAGAGATTACAGTCAAAATAGTGGCACTAAGTATAAAATGTTTACAATAATACTTAACCCAAATAACCATGGTCTTTGGGGAGAAAACTATAAAAAATTAATGAAGTCCATAAAATAAGACTTAAATGAATGTAGAGCTAAACTGTGTTCATGGGAAAACTCAATAGTATAAAACTGCAGATTCTACACAAATTATAAAAACTTTTGCAAAAACTGTAGAGTTTTATAATGTCAAATGTAGATGAAGATATGGGCAGAATTGCTCTTGTATGCTACAAAGGGAGTCCAAGCCAGCTCATGCAGCAGGCAGGGATTTTGGCAGCAATTATTAAAATTTAAAATATGTGTATCCTTTCACTCAGAAATTCTATTCCTGGTGCTTACTCTCAAGAAATACATAGACATAAACAAAGAGAAGCATATTCAATGACCACCCAAATGTCCATCATTGGGAATGAGTAAATAAATGTTAGAACATTCATGCTATAGGATTTTAAGTAGCAAAGTTGAATTGTGTTTTAATATGTATATGCCACTGAGGCAAATTTTTTAATGGAAACTCTAAGTTGTAGAATATGCACAATATAATACAACTTACCTATAAACACAAAGCACCAATCCTTTTTCTGGGGTAGGAGGATTGGGAGGGGTACATGGTCCAGGAATCAAACCCAAGTCTGCTCTATGGAAGGCGAGCATTTCATTTTTAATGCTTTATACGTATATAAATAAGTAGAGAATGTTCCAGAAGGATGCACATCATACTTCTTGTGGTGGTTTTGCTTCAAGGTAATGTCAAACTCTAGTGTTATTTGTGGTAATTGTCACAAGGAGGATTTGTTCCTGTTCAACTTGGAAAATTAAAAATAATAAAAGAAAGAATAAATAATGTGAATGTACATAACCCAGAAAACATGGGAAAGATTTTCACATAAAACGATTCAAATTTAAATTCGTTTGATGCAAATACTTATGTTGCTTTTATCTGCAAACATACTTTCTTCAGTAAACATTTATTAGCTCTACTATGTTCTAGTGACTGTCTAGGTAATTGGTAGCAGGGATATGCAATGTAAAATCTTCCTGCTTTAATCTGAGCATACATTTTATGTGTGTGTGGAAGAAGGCTGAAAATATAATTAAATAAGTCAATTAAAGAGTATACTGGAAGATGATAAGTACTATAGACAAAAGAGATGACAGGATGAGGTAGATTGCATGAGGGGGAGGATGACACAATTATAATCCAGGTCTGTATCATTTGAGCAAAGGCTTGGTCTGTGTGTGTGTAAAGGAGCTGGCCACGTGGACATCTGGGATGAAATGTTCAAGGGCAAGGGTGGGGAGAGCTGGAGGTGGCAAGGGCAGTTGAGGTGGGGGGGGAAGCATGGACAAGACCTTGTAGGACCCCATAGACCATCAGGTAGACTTTGGCTTTATTGAGACAAAATATGGAGGCTTTGGAGGGATTTAATGAGTTAGAGATTGGTGGTTTATCATGTGACTAAACCACACTCTTTCCATTGCTAATCAATGCCTCAATACGAATTAAATGTTCTTATCATAGGAAAAATGGTTAATCGGTTTTAAGGTCTAAAACAAAAATTTTATGCAAAAGGGCATGTTCTTATGTGGATATATGTATATGTACCTATTGCATGTCTGATGAATGAGTAGAGGTGACTTAGTTTGCCAGGTTGTTATGACAGATACCACACAACAGGTTAGCTTAAGCATAGGGAAGTTATTATCATACAGTTGCAGGCGCTAGATGGCTTGTTTCTTCCCTGGATCACCTGCATTCTAGTGTTGGTTACCACAATCCTTGGGTTGTCTTGGTTTGCAGCTCTGCTTCCCATCCCCTAGGAATGTCCCCTCCTTTCTCCTCTGTGTTCCTGCTGACATCTCCCTTCTCCCTGTGGCCTTTTCCTTATAAGGATCCAGGAATATGGATTAGGAACCACCCTCATTTAGTTAGTCCACACCTCTAAGACTAACATCTTCAGAAGGTCCTATTTACAGTTGGCTCATACCCACAGGAACATGGAGTAAGATTAAGAACATATTTGAATTGGGGTACACAATTCAATCTACCATAGACAGTAAAATATAGTTAGTATCAATATATAAAGACCACATTTTCTCAAATTAATAAGTATTATATATTTGCCTTGGTGTAGACAAATATAATGCATATTGCTCAAGCTCTATCAGGAGCTATACTTGACCTCAGCTCAAGAGCCAGTGGGTTTTGAGGCATTAATGCTAGGAGCAGCCTACTAGCCACCCCCTATGCACAAAATGGCAAGTTCTTTCCTGAAGGTCATTGGTGTTACATTATCCTCAGAGAAATTGTTGACTCCCTCGAAGCTTACTAGGTCAAATGCAGACAGAACCTGAGATAGCTGCTCAGGACCACCTCACCAATTGTCTTCTAGCTATTTGATTTTGGGAAAATTTTAAATACCTCTCAATCAGCTTTCCAAACTGTAAACATTGAACAATAGCTGGTGACATATCTCATGGGGATCCTATGAGAGGTAAGTGCAAGGGAGTCTATGAATGCACTTGTGTGTAATCAGCTGCAAACACACATGTTAGACATAATTTCTGTGATTTGTTTTCATCCCAGTTACTCTATGCTAGTAGTGTGCAGTATTTTTTATTTTTATCTATTTTGCTAAATACTTTTAATTTCCAAACTTTGGAAATGGGGCACTAAGATGGTTAGGTTGAGGTGTCAACTTGGCCAAGTGATGATGCCTAGTTGTCTGCTCAGGCAGGCACTGGCCTGATGGTTGCAACAAGGATATTTCATGACTCATTGATAAACTGGAACCAGAAGGCTGATGTATTAAATCATCAGTCAGTTGATTGCATCTGTGGCTGATAACATCTGTGATCAACTAAGGCCTGTCTCCCACAAATGAGATAATCTAATCACTTGAAACTTTTAAGGGAGAAGAGCAACTTCATCCAGCAAGCCTCTCCTGTGGAGTTCATCCACACCCTTCATTGGAGCCACTAGTTCACAGCCTGCCCTGCGGGTTTTGGACTCTTCCATTCCCATGATTGCATGAGACAATTTTATAAATCTCATATTTATAGATATCACCTTTTGGCTCTGTTTCTCTAGAAAACCCTGACTAATACAGGCACTTAACCTATCTTCTGCTGAGAAAATGGAGATGTACATGAGAGTGGGCTCTTCTCCAGGTTACACATGCAGTAACAGAGCAGCCAGTATTTAAACCTTGAGGGCTATGACTCCTGGGCCAGGAGTCTAAGGAAGCACTATGAGCAAAGGGCAACATTAGGCTCTGTGCTGGTTGAAAGGATTATGTACCCTGGGAAAAGCCATGGTTTAATCCTGATCCAATCTTGTGGCACTTTTATCCACAAGATTCTTTTAATCCCTATTCAGCAGTGTAGACTGGCAACTTGATGAGGTTATCTCCATGGAGATGTGACACACCCAATTGTGGGTATTAACCTTTGATTGGTGAGAGATGTAACTCACCCATTCCAGGTGGTCTTGATTAGTTTACTGGGATTCTTTAAAAGAGGAAGCCTTTTGGAAAAAACATCAGAGCCACAGGAGATCCATGAGAACCATGAGAGCCAACACAGCCAGAGACCCTTGGAGATGAAGAAGGAATACACTCCAAGGGGAGCTTCATGAAGCAAGAAGCTTGGAGAGAAAGCTAGCAAACGTTGTCATGTTCACTATGTGCCATTCCAGTTGAGAGAGAAATCCTGAACTTCATTGGCCTTTCTCAGGTGAAAGTAACCGCTTGTTGGTGCCTTAATTTGGACATTTTTATTGACTTGCTTAATTGGGACATTTCATAGCCTTAGAACTGTAAACTGGCAACTTAATAAATTCTCCCTTTTAAAAGGCATTCTGTTTCTGTTATATCACATTCTGGCAGCTTGCAGAATAGAACAGGTTCTAAGGTCATGTCAAGGTGAAAGCAGTGAATGCTTCTGGGTTTTCGACGTATAGTATCATATCATCTGCAAACAGTGATAGTTTTACTTCTTCCTTTCCAATTTTGATACCTTGTATTTCTTTTTCTTGTCTAATTGCTCTGGCTAGAACTTCCAACACGATGTTGAATGACAGTGGTGATAGTGGACATCCTTGTCTTGTTCCTGATCTTAGGGGGAAAGTTTTCAGTTTTTCCC
>PVIY010004210.1:0-105112 GCA_004026745.1 Myrmecophaga tridactyla
TTTTCCTTCTGGGACACCCACCACACTTACATTCATGCACTTCATGTTGTCATTAAATTCCCTGAGACCCTACTCATATTTTTACATTCTTTTCCCTACATTTTCTTTTGTGTGCCAGATTTCAGATGTCCAGTCCTCTAGTTCACTAATCCTTTCTTCTACCTCTTTAAATCCATTGTTGTAGGTTTCCATTGTTTTTCATTTCTTCTAGTGTGCCTTTCATTCCCATAAATTTTGTGATTTGTTTTTTCAAACTTTTGAGTTCTTTTTCTTCTCCCACTAGTCTTCTTTATATCTCCCTCAACTTATTGATTTGATTTTTGATGAGATTTTCCATGTCTGTTCAAACATCCTGAATTGGTTGTTTCAACTCTTATATCTCATTTGAATTGTTTGTTTGTTCCTTTGACTGCCCCAGGCAAGGGCAGAATTAAGTGCCATATCTTCGATTTTCCTAGTATGACTCATTATTTTTTGTTGGCATCCAGGTATTTGATTTCCTTAATTATTCTGAAGATTGTTTTCACTCTTTTACCTAAGATTGTCTTGCTGGATGGCTTTGTTTTCTATCTGTTCATTGACATTCAGTTCAACTTATTTTAGGCTGCTAGCATAGGTTCTGTTTAAAGGATCAGAATTTTTCGGTTCTTGTTTTTCTGTTTCTTGCCCTGGCCAAAAGGAGCCCTTTTTTTTTTTTTTTTTTGATATGGGTCTCCTCTTATATTACAGACCCCAGTCAGATTTTTCCAGACCAGACAGGCCCATGTCTCAGGAGGAAAGATTCACCAGCATCAGTTTTCCCTGAAGGTGAGACCCAGCAGTTGTCAGACTTTCCTAGAAAGCCTCTAGACTCTGTGTTTTTTCTATCCTGATCAGCATGTGGCACTTGTCTACCCACAACTTCCCACCAGCTTAAAGTGATGTGGTGCCTTTAATTTCAGCAGACTCTCCCTGGTGGGGCATGGTTGGAACAGAGGTGAGGTTCTGGGTTGGCATTAATTGCTTCAGTGTTTCAGTCCATTGGGCTTGAATTCCTTGAAGAAGAGATTCCACCTGATCTGGGCCCCACCTTCCTCTTGGGGATGATACATCCTCTAGGGAATTAATTCCTGTCTAGTTTCTTTGTCTCTCAGACAAGCTTAATTCTGCCCTTGCCTGGGGAAGTGCTGGAGCCTGAGAGGACTTTCAGTTCTAGCTAATGAGCTACTAGGGAGTAGAAAAAAAGAAAAATAAAAACAGCCTTTTCAGAGTCAGACCCATTCTCAGAGTCTGTCAATCATGAGCTTAAGTTGGTACGTGGCTCTATGTATCTCCAGGCTCTATGTGTCCCCTTTTCCAGTATTTTGTGATGCCCGACTCAAAAAGCCTCTAGTTTATTATTTTTTTCCATCAGCCCTGCCCCCTCTCTGCCAAGGCAAAAACTCCTAGTACCTTTATTGCTATTTAAAGTTTATCTGTTGGGGGCTTATTTTCAGTAGTCAAAATTTGTTAATTAATTCCACAATTGGATCTTGGTTAAGCTAAGCCCTTGTTGCTAGTAAAGTCTGTTTCTTTTTCTCTTGGGGAAGCAGCCTGCTGTGCCTGGGGGAGAGGGGCACCAGCCTCCATGGCTTGGGGGGCTTACAGCTCTGGGTGGGGTCTCAGCCAGTCCACCTGGTCTAGACTGGTGTGTGCTGTGTGCCTGGTCACTGATGTAGCCCCAGCACTCATTCTGTACTGTTCTTGGCTATTTACTAGCTGCTCTGGAGGATGAACTAAATTCAACACCTCACTAAGCCACCATCTTGCCCCTATTTTTCCACATTTGAACTATGTACATTTGTAGTAGAAATTTACTATGGTGTGGGCTGTGCAGCATTGTGCCTCTCTTATAGGAGGGAAGGATGTGAGGGAAGGATACATATATTGGCCCAATATGACTGTTTATGGATGGGCATAGGACTCAAGCCAGCTCACACGAAATACTCCTCTTAGATTTTTCTTTTCTTCATGTACATGGGGGAGAATAGGGCCCCTCTCTTACTGCTCAGATAGAAAGGTTTGAGTCTGAAACTCCCTCTTCCTTCCACCACCCACCTGTTTGGAACAGGAAAGAATTAAGTCAATACATACATCCACAGGGAGACTCAAATGAGAGATGTGGGTCCTATGAGCCTTTGAGTACCTGGTCAGTAGTTCTTCTAGGCCCAGTTATTAAAAATCCCTCTTCTTATAACTTAAGCTCTTTGGGGGGCAAGTTTCTATCACTTGCCACCAAAGAGTTCTAAGTAAAACAATGTGTATTCATTGAAAAAAAAGACCTTTTAGTCTTGGTCTGATAACTATCATCAGTAGTTACCCATCGTCTCCTTTAGAAAGTAAATTCACAGCTATTTGGAGAAGCCATCTCTTCCACTTGTCCTTTGCAGTGGCAAGTGGTCTCTCAGACAGGAAGAATGATCTGTTGCTTTTGTTTGTTTTCTTAAGCCAGTAGGTGATGTTTGTCCTGTTGTTTCCCTCTCAGAGCCAATAGATAAATTGTAAAAGTCAGATGGGACCACTTCTTCCCTGGCTAAGCATCTTCTGGAGATGCTTGAGAGTATCTAAAAGGAGGCACTTTGGTTGGAATTCCCAAAGGGTAAATGCATCTGGTACACCTGAAGTTTACTCAATGCAATAAAATAAAAAAACACCATGGATCTTCTACAGAATAAAAAAGAGCCTATTAAATGTGCAATGTCTATTCCATGCAATTAGAGCATTTCTTAATTTTGCCTTGTCCTAACTCTCACTCAGGCAGGACCATCCAGGAGCTGGGGGAGGCAGGAAGGTCTCTGGGGTGGAGAGACTAGCCTGGCATGATGGCTGGCCTGAGGAGGGAGTGGGCCAGGCCCAGGTGCAGTGAAATATGAGTGTACTGTGTGGATGGGGTAGGGGGCACCGCTGTTGTCATCCAGAACTCAATACACTGTCTCTTGGCTTCACAGCTCTGAGAGATTGGTCCAAGTTGGGGCTTTAGAGAGCAGGGCCTGCCCATGTGGAAGGTTAAGACATGAGTTGAGACAGGAAAATGGAGGCACTGATCTGTCCCTCCATCCATCCATCTGTCCTTCCATCCGTCCATCCACAAATTTATCCTTAATGTCAGCTTTGGGGTATGTACCATACCAGAAACTGACAATACAACAGTGAATATGACAGACAAGGCCCCTGTCCCCAGGGAACTTAGAGTGGAGTCAGGGAGAAAGACAAGGAAAGGGAGCTCAGGGCAGGGCTTAACCTCCATTTGAGGGACTTAGGTGGAGATGGTTTCTGACCCAAATCCTAAAGGAGGAATAGGAGTTAGGAGAGGAGAGGGAGAGGGCAGTGATGAGTGGGGAAGGAAAGAAAACTATTTCCCACTGAGGGAACAACATGCTCAAAGGACTGGAGGCAAGGCATGGGAAAAGGAGTTTTGGGCCGGCCGAGGGAAGGATGTGAGAGGAAGAGTTAGAGAATCTGGTTTGAGGGTGGACAGGGCCTTTAAAAGCCTTGTAAGCTGGGTTGCAAAGTGTGGACTCTCACTTGAGCAATGGAGCAAAGTGTCATGGTTGAGTCTGAGTCTAAGACCCATCCTTTTGGCTGATATGTACAAAATGCAATGGAGGAGGTGCAGCTAAGGGTGGGGGTGTGAGGGTTGGGGTGCTCACACTGTCGCCCACTCTTCCCTTCCTGCCCACCACGGCTCTTGCCCTCAACCAATTCTGTGGCCATGTTCTCCACATAGGGAAATACTCCCTGCCAAGAATACAGGGGCCATGTCAGGATTCCCCACTCTGTCCCCAACTCCTAATGCATGCCTGGCACATGGTAGGTGGGCAGTAAATACCTGTTCAAATGAATGAACTTATGAATACATCAGTGGGCCTTATTTTGGTTTAAGTCCCAGCACAGTGTATTTCTGTCTGTGTGATCTTTGTGAAGTTACCATCTGTTCCTGTGCCTTCCTGTCCTCACCTACAAAACGGTGATAATTATTTTGCTTACCTAGAGGGCTGTTGGGAGGATTACAATTCCTATGTCATTGAACTTTCCCTCTAGGCGACTGGAAGCAGAAGCCAGGTCCCTCAGTTATGACCAGCACAGCTGGGATCGAGGGATGGCAGGTGTGGTAGGCGGAATAACAGCTCCCCCAAAGTTGTCCACATCCTAATCCCTGGAACTTGATAGGCTACTTGGTAAGGGGGCATTCAAGTGCATGTAATTGAAGTCACTTATCAGTTGACCTTGAGATGGGAGGTTGTCCTGACTTGTCCCAGTATAATCACAGGATCCTTCCATGTGGAAAAGGGAAGCAAGAGAGGGTCAAAGTGATCTGAGAAAGACTTGGCCGGTCCTTGCTGGCTTCGCAGATGGAAGGGGGCTGTGAACCAGGTAATATGGATGGCCTCTCAAAGCTGGAAAAGGCAAGGAAACGGATTGTCCCTTAGAGCCTCCAGAAGGAACGTGCCCTGTAGATACCTTGATTTTAGTCTGTCGAAACCATCTTGACTTCAGACTTACAGAACCATGAGATAATAAATCTGTGTTGTTTTATGCCACTAAGTTTGCAATAATTTGCTACGGCAGCCATAGCAAGCTAATACAGAAGGGAAGGTCCCAACCCTGTAGACATGGGGAGCCCGGACTTGATCTAACCTCACCCTGGGGAAATTCAGGGGAGCCACAGTGTCCCTATTCCAGTCCTGCTTTTCAGTGGGCCATTGGTCATGGACTTCCAGGCCCATGGCTGCCATTCTGGAGGACATGCTCTGCCCTGGGAGTTTTATGCTGAAGCTGGGAAATGAGATTCAATCCTTCCTGGGTGGCACACATGGGCAATGTAGGACTTATGCAGCCATATCCCACACCATGTCCTGCAGTGGCAGGGCACCTGGGCACCAGGGGGCCCGCAGTGCTGGGATCCGTCAGCAGGTGGAGGTCACCTGCTGTGTTCAGGGCAGGTGCTGAGCGGTCAGTCAGCAGCTTGAGCTAGCAGGGGTTTGTAGGAAGGGCCCATGCTGGATACTCACCTCCCTGCAGCCCCACTCCCACCTGATGGGCAGCTGAGTTCAAACCATTCAAAAATGAGGAGAAGAAAAGGGTTGTTGGAATTCCAGGAGAGACACTGGATGAGCCTGGGATTAAATGTCCCTGTAATTGGGTCTAGAAAGGTCCACTCCTAATATTTGCAGGACCTGGACAAGAGAGAGTTGCAGATTCTCAGACCATATGAATAAATATTTACATACCATCAAGCCAAGCTGCTAGTAAATAAACTATCTTTAATCATCCTAATTAGAGAGCTATACCATTATAAGAACAGAATTTAAAAAATATGTGGAAGCCAGAGTTTTTACATGATGGAAACTGGCAAAATACCAAAGATGACCACATTTAATTGTTAGTGCGTATGTCTATGTGTTCTACGGAAGGGTCAGTGATGGATGGATAAGGACATAAAATAAAGATATGCATAATTCATAAGTAATGCATTTATTTCATAAAATTTATTTCTCTTGTTTATCTTTCAGCAAAAATCACTAATTATATTGCTGTAATAAAGATTGTCATGCAATTTATATACTAGAGGGAGTAATAGAAAATTAGACATTTCTTGAGTTAGCCTAGTTCTTAGTTTTTCATTAATTTCAAATCAGAGAAAATTTGCTCTACTGAGGCAGCAGCTACTGGAATTGTCAATAAAATTATTAAAGTAATACTTAGACTTCAAAATGGACTATGGCTTTTACATATCACATTCATATATTGTAATGGAATTACATATGCTAAATTCTTACTAAAATATTATAATTTAACCATACAAATCACTGACACTTCTTTAGGACTTTAGCCATCTCTAAAGCAATATCTAGATTCATTTAATATTTTTTAATTTCTCATTTCAAGTTTTTCAGTTCCAGAATATCATAAAGAAAACTGAAAATGACAGTAAGTTACTCAACATTTTCATGTCTGCATTCATGTCTAAAGGAATGATTATTCCTTGATTAGTAATGTCCAGAATTAAATTAGGAATTGTTTTTATATACTTCTCCTTCATAGTTATGCAATTGTTTTTGTCTCCATGTTCTATTTTCTTTATTTCATCGAAATGCCCGTATTTTATAACATTTTCTTTTAATTAAGAAAATTCATTTTCTTTATGCTTTAGGAAAATACTTTTTAATAATTAAAAAATGCTCCTGCTAATAGTATTAAGGGCAAGCAACCATATATAGAAAATAATTGTGGTTGGCGCAAATTCAAAATTAATTTCATTTCCCACCAATTCACTCCTTCTTGTGCATCTTCTGTCGTTTTGCTTAAGTCTTCTTGTATCTTGTACAAACTAAAATATAATTGCTTGAACAGCATTTTGTTGGCTTTCCCACTACATGTCTGAAAGAGGGTGAGGGTGAAAGGTTACATGTGATGGTGTTTCATCAAGAAGTTCCCTCTGGGGAAGATTCAGAAAATGCAATTTATACATGCTTAATTGTTCTAAAAGATGCATCACTATGGGCCAAGAAGATTGTGTCTCCTGGTAATAAATTTAAAGCATGCACCATATGTGGGATGCTTCTGGACTTCTGGCCAAAGTTTTGGCCTGCATATCCTTTCTCCATTGCCACAGATTTACCCTTGGTCATCTTTCAAATCACTGCTTATGATTGAAAGTTGTTTTTCTAGTTCTTCACTTCAATCAACAACTGTATTTCTAGGAGTGAAAACAATGAAATGTGTTCTTGTTTTCTTCTTCAACATTACATATAATAAATGTTCATCATCACTTCTGTCCCTGCTACCATCTAGTTGAGTTGAATAAAGTTTATTGCTGTTTTTATGTTATATATGATTTATTCTGTCACTTTATTGCCTACTAAATTAATGTTAAATAAATTATTAAATATAATATTAAATATAATTATGTATTATATAAATTATTCACCCTAGATAGTGACTGTTTGTTTTATTCTGTATCCATCTTACATTTTTAGCCATTCTAGCATAAAACCTGGAATTACTCCTATTAAGCCTAGAAAATTTTTATTGCTTTCTGTAAATTTTGTACCGTTTTTACCGTGAAAAGCATCAACACACTTGCTAAATATTAGACACAGACTATATATTTTTGAAAAACGTCCCAACAGTGTTCTAAACTGGTATTAATTTGTCATTATTGGATGCTACTGGTGGTTTGCTGTTTATTCAGTCTGTTTTCAGATTTCTAGTTCTTGTTTGTATCCTGTTTTACATGTGTTAATGTGACGTTTTGTGACATTAAAATAATAATAAAAAACCCAAATGTTTTTGGTTGCAAATATCTTTTTGGGACAAAGTTGATCTTGAAAATTTGTTGCAAAGCATGTAAGATGTGTAACAGAGTGCTTCGTCTTTTGTCTTGGAATATGAAAATCTGCTCCTAGAGGGTTCTTTCTCCATTTGAAAGAATGCTGGTATAAAATGAAATACGAAGTTCTCTGCCATGTTCATCCAATGAAAATTTGTATTTGCCAATTTGAATTGGATTGTGCTTTGCTAGAAGCATTCTCATGCTACCAGGGGGATGGAACACCATTTTTAGTATCATCCTCCTTAAGCTTCTGAGGTTTCATGTTTCTCATGCAATTTGCTGACTTCATGAATGGAATTGTCTTTGTCTTCTAATGGACAGGCCAGAATTGCCCTTGTGGCTTCTGAATTGTGCAGGTGTTATGAACAATTCTCTTTTCCATTCTTATTGATGTGATCAGTAACTGTATTTTCATATAGTGAAGAATATGAAGTTCCTGGGATTTCATCTGACCTATTGAAGTTGTGAATTTGATGAGAATAATTTTCTTGCTCATTTTCTTTGTTTTGATCATTAATTAAACCTTTCTCAAATATAGAATTTTTATTGTCTTACAAATTTTATGTGGATATGTCTGAGATAGGACTTCTCATTTTCATTATTTTCTAAATATTATAAAATTTGGGGCAGGCCATTTATTTAAAGGCATTATTTTTCTTATTTCTTTTCATTTTTTTTCTTTGTTGATTTCCACTTTTAGAAGCATTCTCATGCTACCAGGGGGATGCAACACCATTTTTAGTATCATCCTCCTTAAGCTTCTGAGGTTTCATGTTTCTCATGCAATTTGCTGACTTCATGAATGGAATTTTTTATTTCATCATGATGTAGTCTTATCTCTATTCCCAGTGATTTAAAGATTTAAAGTAGACTGTAATTGGGTGGGCAATGGTGGCTCAGTGGCAGAACTCTCGCTCGCCATGCTGGAGACTTGGATTCAATTCCCGGTGCCTACCCATGCAAAAGAAAAAAAGAGTAGACTGTAATTGTATAAGTGAATAAAGTTTGAGTATATACTTACATAAGCAAATCGAAGCAAATGTTGCAAATAAAAAAATTCACATTATTTTTTCGTATAGGATATTGTTTTAGTTTGCTAAAGCTGTCAGACTGCAACACACCAGAGATGGATTGGCTTTTAATAAGGGAATTTACTTAGTTAAATATTTATAGTTCTTCAGGGGAAAGGCAGCTAGCTTTCATGTGAGTTTTTCTGTCACATGGGAAGGCACACAGTGACAGTCCGCTGGCCTTTTCTCCAGGCTTCTGGGTTCTAATGGCTTTTCCTGGAGTGATTCCTTTCTGCATCTCCAATCATCTGGGGCTGAGCTGCAAGTGCTGAGATGAGGTATGCTGAGCTCTCTTCTGACCTCTCTCTTTTACGCCCCACTCTTGGAGGAAGGCACTCCCCTTAGCTGACGGCAAATGCAATCAGCCATAGATGAATTTCACATACTGATGATTTAAGTCCGCAGCCTTTGCGCTACAAATTGCAATATGAAGAGACACAAGAAAATGGACTCTTAGCACCACAGAGAAGCAAAACTTCATTACGCAAAAATCTATTGTTTTCTTCCTATCTGGGAGGACGGATTTAACAAGTTAGTCTTTTATCGTAATTAGTCTTTTATTTTATAAGTTCTTCTGCTGTTCAAATCCTCCCCTATTTGAAGCAGTGTCTGTTTCTGGCATCTGCAGAGGTACAACCCACAAACCTTGGTATTCGGGGTCAGTTGCTTTTTGTTTTGAGGTCCAAGGGCAAGAAATGTGGAGACCTATTTCCCTGGGGCCAGAGCTGTGACATTCGCCTGAGCAGATGTTGAGCGTTGCAGGTGGCGTTGTGCCAGCGCAAGTGTCAGGTCCCAGTGACAGACGCACCCGAGTGCTCTTTAACCGGCTCACTGTGTGTGTTTGTGATATACGGGGCTCTTGGAATTTCAGGACCCGGGACAGAGACCCTTACCTGGAACTAAGGTTGCTACTGGCTGTAAATAGTTTTATGGATGGAGAGATTTGGGAAACGCGGTTTAATGGTTTGCTAAAGCTGCCAGAATGCAATATACCAGAAATGAGTTACTTTCACAGTGGAAATTTATTAGCTTACAAATTTACAGTTCTCAGGCCATGAAAATGTCCAAATTAAGGCACCAAGAGGAAGATACCTTCTCTGAAGAAAGGCTGCTGGCATCCAGGGTTCCTCTGACAGATAGTAAGGCCCATGGCTGGTGTTTGCTGGTCCTTCACTCCTGGATTCCGTTGCTTTCAGCGTCTGGTTCTAGTGGCCTTCTCTCTGAGCTTCTGTAGGTCCTCTGTTAGCATCTCCACGGCTTTTCTCTCTGAGCTCTCTCCAAACTTCTCTGGGTGTTTCTCTCTGAGCTCTCTGGGCTTTTTCTGTCCTTTATCCTCTCATAAAGGACTCCAGTAAAAGGATTAAGACCCACCTTGAATGGGCTGGGTCACATCTCAATTGAAATAACCTAACTAAAAGGTCCCACCCACAATAAGTCTGCACCCACAGGAATGGATTAAAAAAAAAAAAAACATGGCCTTTTCTGGGGTACATAACAGCTTCAAGCCAGCACACAAGGTTTTTAGTCCATCCATCCATTTCTTCAAACACCAAATATTTTTTGAGGACTGCCCATGTACTAGGCTCTGCATAGATGCTGGGGTTGCAGAGAGGGGCACCAAGAACCCCTCTATGGAAGAAAACAGGGAAGGCTGTACTGGATTGACAACATCAGAGCTGGTCTTGAAAAGTGAGAGATCACCAGGGGGAGATGAGGGAGAAAGACAGACTGTTTAGAGGGGAAGGGAACAGTCTGGTATATGCACAGATTCATGGAAGGGCTTTTCTCAGGCTTGAGCATGGCCGGGTGGCAGGGCTCCAGGGAACCAGGGGCACACAGGAAGTCCCGAGAGGCAGGCTGGAGCCTAGTTTGAGTGGCCTTTAAGGAATTTGTATTTTATCCTATGGGCATCAGTGTGACATGAGCAGGTGTACAGTGTGGAGATTGTCTTGATACAGAGAAAATAGAGACAAAAAGGCCCATTAGAAGATCATGGGAGAGTCTGGGTGAGAGGCCTAGAGCTGTGCTTCTTAAACTTTCACATACCCAGGTTACCTGAGAATCCTGTTAAAATGTTGATTGTGAGTCTGAAGACCTGGATGGTGCCTGGGAGTCTGCATTTCTATCAAGCTCCCATTTCTATGGAACCTGCTGGTCCATGGCCCACATTTTAAATAGGAGGGCTTTGCCCACAGCAGGGGGTGGTGGGAGGAGAAGACTGAGGGGTCCTGACTTCGGCTGCACAATAGACTCACCTGGCCCGCATCCAGACCATCCCATCAAAATCTCTGGGGGTTGGCCCGACATCAGTGCTTTGTAAAACTCCCCGGGTGAATAAGCATCAGGCAAGACTGAAAGAAAGTGCCTTCCAGTCAGTATCAGCTGGAGGTGCTCCTCTGTAAGCCGTGCTGCTCCCACCCCCATGCAGTGTAAGTTCTCCAGCTCTTAGTGCCAGCTGATTCCTGTACATGGTATGGCTTTGGGGAGCTGTAAGACAAACTGAAGGCAGAGATCTAGCAGAATAGAAATAATGAACATTTTCATCTCTATTTTCTTTGTTCTTTTTTTAAATTTTGCTGTCTTATTTGGAAACAGTTGTCATACATCTCGTCCCTCACAGATTCAGGCAGCGCAAGCACAAATCTGCTGTTGTTTACTACAATTGGATAAATGTTCTTGAACCCTGAATTGTTCCTATCCCCACAGAAGTCCAAACTAGACAAAAAGCAAGAATGGAAGAAGAAATTGCTTCCCAAAATGCCCATTGCTTTTTCTAATTACAAAAATAATATAGGCTTATTGTAAAACTTCCAAGCATGATAGGCAACCCAGAAAGGGACAGTTCCCCAGCATCAAATTTTATTTTTTATTTTTAAATTGCCATTGAAAACAAAACAAACTCTTCACCCGAAGAGCAAGGCACCAATGCTCAAACACAATTGGAATTGAAAACTACATTCTTGTCAAGCTCTGACTGTATCAGCCCATTAGCATTTCGACTTCCAAACTTTCGCAAATGTGAAGCTGTTCTCATCTTCTCACCTGGAACGATCACTAGTTAATGGTAGTGATTAACTCTCCAGCTCAGAAGGCAACTGGTTATTAAATAACACCCCCCTGCCATGTTATCGTTCTCCAAAACAATGTGCTCACAAACCCCAGTGCTCTCCTCGCTCAAGCCGCGTCTTGGCTTGAGGTCAGGTGGCACAAATGAGCTCATCTCCAGGCACCCTCTGAGCTTCTCAGCCGGCCCCACTCAGTCAAAGCTAAGGGAAAATGTTGCCACGGGCAGCTTGCAATGATTACACTTGCTCTCTCTGGTTAAAATCCCACACATACATTGATGAAATGTAAGGCAAAATTTGTTAATAGAAACAAAGAAGTAAAATACAGGTTATCTTTAAAACATTGAATTGGCACAGTCGTAGGACTTCTGGGGAAGGTGTTAAAATTCTGTGAGTCCCTGAACATGCCAGGGGAAGGGTGACGGAGAAGGCTGCAGGACTGAAGAAGGTAGTAGGATCCGTTCATCGGAGATGGAAACAGACTTTTGAGAGTGAAGTCCATGCTGGCTGAGACACACACACCCAACAACGCCATCTATTTCAACGAAATTGAGGGCCAAGAGGCATTGAATGCTATAAATGTCCAAGAAGGAGGTTTGACTGGCAGCAGCCAGAGACCGGGCTCAGGTAATAATTTTACAAGGAGAGGATTCAGGGTGATGATGGAGGCCATTGCAGAGGCCTAGAGATGGCATATTTTAGCAAAATGGACTGTTCCCATTATTTTCCCTTGTAAGGTCAAGAGGGAGGTTTGGCAGTGAAAATCTATTAGGTTTAGTGCCACTCCCACCTTGTTTTTTGTATGCCGTATGGTAGGAGTCACAGTTCATTCTTTTTGCATGTGACTCTCTGGTTATTGCAGCACCATTTGTTGAAATTATTTTTTTTTTTGGGTGGGGAGGGGAGCACACAGGCTGGGAATCGAACCCAGGTCTCCTGCATGGCAGCCAAGAATTCTATCATTGAACTACCCTTGCACCCCCTAAATCTAGTGCCTTTGAATACTCAACAATCCATTTCTGCCCCCCACCCCCCATTGTTTCCTTTGGTGCAATTAGCACTCTCCACCTTCACAGTGTGTCCTGGATGCCGTCTGCTAGGGGGTAGACCAGCTGCGGTGACCAGTTTCCCACAATATATATTGATCCTGCGAAGGGGACTCCTTCCACTTTGGATTAGTGGTGCCCTTTTGCTTGGAGGAGGTGATCTACTGATCATTCCAGTGAATGGTTTCTCACATCTCAGGTGCTTTTTATTTACTCTTCAGCGTGTTCTACTGGTGTTCGAGAATACAAAAAGGCTCCCATCTGGGTGTCTGTCATCTTTCAGAGCCATTGCCTTACATTTGAAACAACCAGCAACTCAAATCAAGCCACACCCCCGCTATGCCGATTTTAAAACTTAAGTTGGGAGCAAAACACGAAGGAATATGTTCCTGATGGGAAATAGGAGGTCATGTAATTTTCGATCCAATCTAATCAGCCACACTTCCCTGGTTAATTCAGGTAAAAATGGGGTCTCTTTCCACCTAAATAATGATCCAGATGATTTAGGCTGTGAACTTTGGTGCTCTCTGGTAGACACTGATTGTAAATGACTGATACAGTAGTCATCACATAGTAACTAAATACTTTACAGAAATTATTCCCATCAGGAGTCTTGATTTCTTAAAGTTTGTGATGATCAAAAACTCCCCTTGAAAGCTCTCCAATATATTGTTAAATGCAAAAGGCACGATGCAGAACAATGTCTATATATTATCATGTACCATGTACATTTGTACTGGCTTGTATATACTCTAAAATATCTGGAGGGGAAAATAATCAAAAGCCAAAGACAAATCAGAAACTATGGTTCCCTGTTGGGTGGGCTGGCACATGGGTAGACAGAGAAGTGGGATGGGCAGAGGGTTTCCACTGGGTGCCTTTTGTGATTTTTCAACATTCAAGCCATGTGAAATGCTAATCTATGGGAAAATAGCCAACCTAAATAATTATTTAATATAAAAACCTTCATGCCAGGTGGCTTAGTTTGCCAGAGCAGGTTAAACAACAGAAATGGTAGCATCTCACGGTTCTGGAGGCTAGAAGTCTGAAATTGGGGTGCTGGTGGGTACATGCGCCCACTTAAAGGGGAGAATCCATTCCAGGCCTCTCCCTGGACTTCTGGTGGGTGCTGCCAATCCTGACATTCCTTGGCTTCTGGTAGCATAACTTCGTCTCTTTCTCTGACATATGGCCATTTCTCTCTCCTCTGTCTGTCTCCAGATCTGTGTCGAAATTCCACCCCCTTATAAGGACATTGGTTGTATTAGATTAAGGGCCCAACCTAATCCAATTTGGCCTCATCTTAACTAATAGCAAATTCAAAGATCCTCTTTCCAAACAGTGTCACAGTCATGGGACCGGAGGTTAATACTTGAACATGTTTCTTTGGGTGATACAATTTGATCCGTAACACCAAGTAATTGGTGATTAGTGACTCAACAAAGGAGGGACATGTTTGGAGACACTGCTGGCTTCTCTTTAGTATTTTTCCTTTAAGTGAAGAGAATGATTGAGGGAGAAATAAGGGCTAATGCGTTTGCCCTCCTCTCACAAACAACTCAAGGGGAGAACTTGACCGTCCAGCCTAGGGTGGCCAGAGGAAGCCTCCTGATAGCTAAAGTCACTGACCAGCCCACTGAATGCCTGCCTAAAGATCCCGTGCCCTCCACTGGTCCAGCGAGCTGTGGCCAGGGATGGTGTGCATGTGTGCTTGGCCGGGTATGAGCAGACAAAGTGAGGCTTGAGTCAAGGGGTCCAGAATGCGGCCATCTGGCTCAGAGGGGGCAGTGGGAGGCTTCTTATAGAAGACCGTGTGGCTTCAGCAGGCAGACAGGTACCCCAACTATCCCACCAATCATTTGATTAAAACACCAGACCAAAAGCCTATCCCTCCTCTGAATGGTTATGAGTTCCTTGAAGGTAGAGGCCGTGCCTTTTCTGCACCATCTCCCAGTGTCCTTAGAAGGGTTGGCACAGTGGGAAGTCAGCAAGTGTCTGTTGCGATGCACAATGATTCACAATAATCATATGGCCATTTCAGATTCGCCTAGTAACGCTATCTGGTTTCTATTGGAAACCAGAATAGTTTCTGCATAATTAACTGGATTTCCATTTTGGTTATCTAATCACCTTCTTTAATTTTTGTGTCTGAAAACTAAATAAGAGCCAAACAAAAACTTGGTCTCCACGTAAGAGGAAATCAGCTCTAAGACCAACAAAATGCTGCTGATTTGTTAAAACTGGAGTTCATTGTCCTCTTCTCTCCATATTAGCAAATGTCTGGGCAATTTCTGTGATAAAAAGTGACCAAGAAGAGAACACGGCTCTTTTCGGCAAAAGCCACATCGAGAAAGACCCATTGAGGATCTGGAGTTCTGAAACATCCAAAGGGATGTACAAGTTTGGACCGAAATGCAAGCTTGCCCGCAGATCACTTCTGGCATTGCAGCAAGAGTGGGAGGGCTTGGTGCTGCCCTCGGGCTGAACCGCATCTGCTCAGAAGAACCAGTGACAGCAGGCGGCCGAGGGGGACCTCTCAGCTCCCCTAACACTCTGCCGTAATCTCAGCATCACCCTAACTGTGCTGGGAGATACAAATACTGGCTGAAAACATGTATTTCTGAGCAGTTTTATTTACATTCTCTATGTCACTGATACCTGATTAAATTTCTCTGTCTTCCTTCCTGGAACCAGCAATATCAACAATCTTAATATTTTATTAAGCTTTTCAAACAGATCCCCCAGCCAGAATACATTGCTTTGTTACCATGGCTTGTTCCCAACATGCCTTACCAGGGAGATTTGCCAAAACATCCTTGGATTCATTCATAATCCATTTACTAACTTACATTTGAAGGGGAATTGTTTGTGTACAATAGCAACATTATTGGGTCTGTCTACGGCAACCTGGCTGAGTTGGCAAATCACACAAAGTAACCAACAAGATAAATGACTGTTTACTAACAATCATATAATGGTAACCAAAGGTGGAGAGTCAAAAGATGAGACTTGATTTCATCCAGGATAGTGCTGCATTAGGCCAAAGTTCCAGATAAAACAGAAACAGTCACACATCTGGATTCCACGTCCCTGATGCCAAGTGTCGACATATTTGGGCAGATCAGAGAGATGGAAATTGTTCCGTGTTGTGTACACAGATGTAGCCATAGGCAATTCAAACAACACCAGATGTAGATAGAAGACAGTAGAGATGATGCTGAAGAGGTCGGATGGAGAAAAGTCCAGGGGAGAAAGATATGTTATCCAGACATCACTTATATACATGCCAGAAATAATAATGATGGGTCATTTGACATGCACACACACATAATATCACACACGGATAAAAAGAGTGTGGCCTTGGAAGTGACAATGGTTTAAATGAGATACCACACAACTTACACTGGCCTTCTATCACTTTCCTTACTAAGGAGGAGGGAGCACAAGACCATATGAAAAGAATTTCTAAATGCAGCTTTCCTTGCCCTTCAGCAGGCTAACTGCCCGCCCTTGACTCTGGCTCATAAATTTCCAACCTTGAGTCATTGGTCTGAAATACAAATTGCTCCCCCACCCCCAATAATAATAAAAACAAGAGTGTGCCATTTTTTGCGGCATTTCGCTTCAGAAACTAGCCTTTGATCTCTGCAATCTCACAGGTCAGTCTGCAGGCATATTGAGAAGCCAACTTACTGGGTGCTTTGTCCCTACTTCAACCATTTGTCAGCACATGCCATAAAAACCTGAATTGTCCCTCTTGATCTTTATCAGAGATTGCAGTTTCTTTTGATCTCCTCCTCTTTGCATGACATTTGTACATTTGTACATGGCCATTTAATTGTCTGACTTTGGGTTGGTGTTTTACTTTAAAAGTTAACGGTAGTTTTGTTTGTTTGTTTTTTAATGCCTAATATACTCAAGCCAGTCCTCTAGGTAAAGGATTCAATTTCGCTTTGACATCCTGTTAGGTCACTGATGGCTTTAGCACAGTTCTGCACATATATTAACTTTCTGATATTACCAGGAGGAACACAGCATCGAAAAATTCATAAAGATGTCACGTGCCCTCATTTGCCGGTGTCTGGGTGGAAAACATCAGGGCTGGTTTGCCAAGTATAAACCCCAGTTTCCCACCTGCAACCCAGGCTGTCCTGTTCAGACCAGCTTCCTCGGCTCACCCCACATACCTCCTTCCTCAGGGTCAATGGGTTGAGAAGTGGTAGAGGACAAAGAGGAGAAAGGAAACAACATGCTCACTTGCTCTCCCTGCCATCTCTCTGTCCTATTCAAAGTGCTGAGGCCATCTGCAGATTTGCCTGCTGTTGGTGCTGCCAGGGCCCAGCCCCATGGACACTGAGGCTTTCGTAGCCCCCCACCCTCCCTCCACCCCCAACCGTGCTATAGCCAGATTCTCAACGGGGACATTTAAACTGCATATGTCAGGCCTTGATTGATGTTTATTGGGGCAAACGACTTGTGCAATGCTTTAGTAATATTATTTGCACTCTTTTATTCCCATTTTACACAGGAGAGGCTGAAGAGGTTAATAAATGCTGATTTTCTTCCCTCTCCCCGCTGCTTTTGTGCTTCTAAGAATCTCACTTTTGCCCTCGTTCTGTTGTGGTAGAGCCACCTTTGGGCTCTCACAGCTTAGCCAAGTCCTTGTGCTTTACAATTTATGGTTAATGTTCCCCCAGCCAAGGGCAGATGAGCAAGGCTCGGGGGCCACAGTGTCCAGGGAGAAGGAAAGGTGGGGAAAAGGAGCTCTTGCTTCATTTAAGAACAAAGCACATGAGAACACACTGGAGGAGTGGCGGGTGAACAGCCCTGGGCGCTGTCCCTGAGGAAAGGACACAGGAAGGACATATGGGCACGGCTGGTCTCTGATCCCAGGTCCTGGCAGCCCAGCCAGGAAGAGCAGAAGGCCTCGTCCACCCCTGGCAAGGTGGACCCCTCCTCAGGGGAGGGAGGTTCTTAAAACCAGAAAGTTGTTTTCAGAGAGCAGCTTTCGTGCCTACCGGTACCTGGGGGCCACGAGGGCAACAGACACACAGGACATGCGTGGGTTGATAACAGACTCTTCCTGTGGTGGGCATCGATTGTCATTAAATACCTACTGGCATGCTGCTTAATGTCTCTTTTTCCTACTACTGTCCAAGCTTCTTGTGAGCAGATCCATGCCCTCTTGTCAGCCACGGAGTCACCTTATGCCCCCGCAGAGCCTGACCCAGAGAAGAGTCATCAAAAACTTGTTGAGTGAATGGACAAGGCAGTTGTCAGGGTGAGCCAAGGAAAGTCCTTAGGGATGGAGAGGAGGCGAAGTCACCATGTACACAATGTGAAGGGAGGGGCAAAGCAAGAGGGCAGAAGGAAGAGGGGCGGATGAAGGGAGGGAGGGAGAGAAGAAGGAAGGAATGAAGAGAAAGAGGGAAGGAGGAATGGAAAGAAGGAAGAAGAGAGAGAAGGAAGAAGGAAAAGAAGGTAAAGAGGGAGGGAAAGACAGAAGGAAGGAGGGAAAGAAAGAGGGGAGAAAGGAAGGGAAGAAGGGAAGAAACAATGAAGGAAGGATGGAGAGAAGGAGGGAAGAAAAGGAAAGGACACTTTCCTAGTCTCCTGTTGGTGGACAAAAGCACTAAGGCCAAGAAGACATTATTATCTTATAAGACCGCGCAGAAGGTAAGGGCAAACAAACAGTGGAGAAAGCAGAGCAGCTAATCTGTGATCTAGCCTGGGGAGGAGAGGTGCTCTGTATCCATAATGAAAGAGTGTGGTTGACAGGACTAAGATGGGCCGGGCGGGAGTGTATAAATAGGAGCTCTGGCTTATTTGTAACTTTCACTTTTAGGTAAGGATGATTGGCACCTGGATGACTTGGATGAAGGGAGCCCCCTGATCTTTAACTTGCAGGTCACATGGAGAAAACTTTGAAGAGATGCTCCGACATGGAGATGTCAACTTGAGTGACAGCCGCGTGTGAGGTGCCTGCACTGGCTGCCTCCTTTACATGCATCGCTTCACAGAAATGATGACTGCCATTTGAACAAAACGACATCCCTCCTGACCAGGGTCAGCAAACTGACAGGGCCCACTCATTAATAGAAATAACTGTCATTGAAAATAAAGTGCGCAGTGGAAAACTTCAGAAATCTATTAGATGACATGGGGCTTGTGGTCACCAGTGCTCATGAATTACCATTCGGATGCTGGCACTCGAACAGGGCGCTGCAAACGGGAGACAGTTACACCCAAGGAGCGTATGCCATGGCTGCACAGCTTCTCCATGCTGACCAAGCCAGGTCCTTCTCCTAATTGACTGCCCACCTCTATCCTAGTGAGACCTTTCCTGTGGGAAAAGGCAGGATGGGATCTGAATGAAGTGATGAATGACAACTTAATTTCTGATTTGACAAATGCTTATGTCTTTAACTCTTTTGATGGTCAGAGTTCTTTAGAGAAGTTTCCTTCTTGATAAAATAATGACACCATCATCATGCCCACTGCTGGGAGAAGTGGAAAGCCTGGGATCTAATTCCGAGCTCTCATGGTGCCTTATCAAGATACTTGACTACTCAAAAAGCTAATATGGCATTTAGGCCATTTTTCCTGAAAGGTTAGGACCTTTCCTTTTAGAAGGTCCTAAACACAGAAGCGACAATGTGAGACTATATGTTTGCAAGAAACAGCCCTTCGGAACCTGTTCTTAGGAGAGACAGAAGGAAGGAGGGAAGGGAGGAACAGAAAAGATGTCTGTGGTTTGTGCTCAGGCTGGCAGCTAAATAACTAACACTGGTATTGTGCCTACATACATTGTGTCGTTTTATGATGTTCAGAAAACTGTAAAGTGACCCATGTTGTACAGAGTTCTGCTTTTAAAGAACTCATGTATGTTGGCAGCCCACTCCCCAGGGAATTTCCCTGTCTTAAGGCCAACTGATCAGTCATCTTAATTACATCTGCAAAGTTCTTTTTCCCATATGCATTAGTTTCCTAAGGCTATGATACAAACTACCATAACTGGGTGGCTTCAAACAATAGAAATTTATTCTCACAGCTTTGGAGACAAGAAGTCAGAAGCCAAGGTGTCCACAGGGCCAGGCTTCCTCTGAAGGTCTAGGAGAGAATTTTTCTCTGCCTTTTCCAGCCTCTGCAGTTTGTTGGCAATCCTCGGTATTTCTGGCTTGTAGATGCATCACTCCAATCTCTGTCTCTGTCACCACATGTACTTCTCCCTGTGTCTCTCTCGGACTGTGTTCAAATTTCTCTCCTCCTATAGGGATGCTAGTCATGGGATTTAGGGACTACCTCCATCCAGTGTGACCTCATCCTAACTGGAGTACATCTGCAAAGATCCTATTTCCAAGTAAGGTGGCATCATAGGGGCCAGGTGTGAGGATCTGAGTGCATTACACCTGTATAATGTCATCAGCATACACAGGGGAGGAACTTACACAAGAGTGAGGATCATCTTGGAATTTTGCCCACACAGAGGCCAGGGCTGGAAGTTGCTGGGACTTGGGTCCCAGCAGGAAAACCTTGGTTTGAAAGAATTCACTAAGTCTTCCTTCCAAGGAGTTGGAGCCAACTCTGAGGGCCCTGGTGGTTCTTGAGCAATAAATGGAGCCAAAAGGAAAGGACACTGGCCTAGGGGTCTGCCATGGCCTCACCTGGGGACGTTCAGCCGGTCGCTTTCCCTCCGAGGCTCACTGTGCACGCTGTGAAAGGGTGAGTAGTTTAGGGTCCAAAAAGAGTGCAAGACACTGTCCGAGGCCCCGCTGGCGCTGGAGGACTGGCAGGATTTGGAGGAGGGACCCACCTGTCAAACGGTGCACAAGATCCATGCTCGCTGGTGGGCTCCTGCGATGGCGAAGGCTGAGTGCAATTCCTCCGTCTCTGGACAGCAGGAGGCCTGGGCGCCAGGATTGCCGGGCCGCCTGCAGCTCTAACAGGCTCAGACCCGTGATGTTCCCTCTGCTGGCAAAATGCACAGGGAAATAAAAATAACGGAGACTTGAGAAGAGGTTTCCCCCGGATGTGAAGAAGCATGACCAGTAGCAACAACCCCAACGCATCTTTCTGCCCTCTCCACCTAGAAAATTGATTTTGCCCCTTTTCAGCTAGATGATGCAAAATGGGTGAATTCATTTGAACATCTGGACATAGTGAAAGTGTTAAGTAAGTGTTAAGGTATGGCAGCCTCAGCGATTCCCTGGTTCTTCTTTGGAAACCAAGTCCAGCCACAAGCTGAAATGCTGATGCACTACCATGGGGCTGGGGGCCAAGACTTAGTGAAACCCCCAACTGCGGTTTGTAAAATGCTTTCTGAGAATTAATCTAGAATCACATAGTCTGGATTTCATTTTCTGGAAGTAAATTTTGCAGGTATACACATCATTTTTTCCCAAAGCTTATATAAACACATTCAGTTCTTAATTCTTATTTAAATCCTGAGATGTAAGTCTCTTGGGATATCTGTACAGCTAGTGAGTCCAATGCAGAACAGGCAATGCACACAGCTTTGTGGGAAGTGATATGTATGTCTGGAACATAGAAGACTTGGAGCCATGCTCACCACCCACCTGTCAGCTCAGAGTACCAGCAAAGGAAGTCTGTCATGCATGCATTGTATGGCCTTAAGCGCGTTACTGTGGTAGATTGCAAACAGGGTGGTGATTTATTTGACTTTCTTATCTATGCCTGTGCCTGTTTGAGAATATTATGTACCCCGGAAAAGCCAAGCTTTAATCCTGATTCAATCTTCCAGAGGCAGCTGTTTCTTCTAATCCTGATTCAAATTGCAGGGTGGAAACTCTTGATTAGATTATCTCTACGGGAAATATGGTACGTCCAATTGTGGGTGTAATCTTTTAATTAGATGGAGATGTAGCCCCACCTATTCTAAGTAGGTCTTGATTAGATTACTAGAGTCTTTAAAAGGGGAAACATTTTGGAGAAATGACATAAACCTCAGAGCCGATAGATCCTGGAGCCGACACAGAAGCCAACACTTGGAGAACAGAGACACAGACATTTGAAGATGCTTGGAGCCCAGTAGATGTTGCCATAAGATGATAAGCAAGCTAGAACCTGGAGAGACCCAAGGGAAGCCAAGAGATGAAGGCCAGCCCTGGAGAAGCAAAGTGAGGAACCCCTACAGGAACAGATGCTGAAAGCAACAGAGCCCAGGAGCAAGGGACAAGCAGATACTAGCCACGTGCCTTCCCAGCTGACAGAGCTGATCCTGATGCATGGGCCCTTCTTGAGTGAAGGTAACCTCTTGTTGGTGCCTTAATTTGGACCCTTTCACTTCATTAGAATTGTAAACTTGTAACTTATTATATTCCCCTTTTTAAAACTCATTCCAGTTTTGGATATCACATTCTAGCAACTTGCAAACTAACACAATGCACTTGGGTGGCCCCCTCCCATGCTGCCTCTGGGTTGCCCTTGCATCTTGCTTTCATTACTGGGATGTTAGCCCACCTTGAGGTTGGCTCTCCAGCTGTTCTTGGAACCTGGTCATCTGCGTATCAATAGTCCTGGGCTAGCATGCTGGGGGATAAGAGGCCCATGGGCCATCTGGGGGCCAGCCACCCCCTGGGGAGGTGGGTGAGGCCTTTGAGACCAGCTGGTCTCCAGCTGCCAGGCCACAGTGGTCTCAGGCAAGATCAGCAGACCAGTCCACCTATGCCCTGCCCAGCTGCTGGCCTGCAACACTGCAAGCTAAGTGATGCTTTTAAGACACAAAGTGTGGGGTGTTTTGTTATGTTGCAAAACTTAGTAGACACTCACCCTCAGTTTCTTTGTCTATAAAATGGAGAGATATTACCTATTTCAGAGGGGTTCTTGATGCGTCACTATGTCCTCGCCCACAGGAGATGCTCAGAATTTGCTCCCTCTTTTTTCTATAAAAGATGAGATAGAGCTTAGTGGTTGATTGAGTCACTGGTCTAAGTCTTTCATCTCTCTCTGCCACCCATCCCTGCTGTGGCCCTTGTGGGGAGCATCCCTTCCCTCTGACTTGGGCACAGCTATGTGACAGCTCTGGCCAGTGATTTATTGACAGAAGCCACAGTGGCCTCCAGGAATCTAGAAGGCTTCTACTTACCTTTTTGTGCACCTGCCATTGTCAGGAGGAAAACATACACCAAATAGGCCACTGGTTGTAGGAGAGGATGAGAGGCAGGTCAGCTGTCCACCAAGACCCACAAATCAACGCAGCTTGAAGTAGCACTCAGCCAAGATTAGTCAACACCAACCAACCCACACACGGCAGAAAAAACATTGTTGTTTGAAGCCACTGATTTGTGGAGCGGTTTGTTACATGGCATTATTGCGGCCAACTGATACATATAACTGACCACATTTAAAAGTCTTCTGTCTGGAAAAGAAAAAAGTCCTTGGTCTGGACATTTCCCACTAGTATTTGGAAACTGGGAGCTCTGCCACTGCTCTCATGGGAGCAGCAGATTTGAAAATGATAAGTCTTTCTAGAACCTACCGTCTGCTGGGCTCCAGGTGCTGGGTTCAACACCCAACACACTTTGGTCCTCCTAACCCTCAAAACAACACCACGAGGGGGGCACTACAGTCATACTCCCTCCCAGGTCGGGAAGCTGAACCTGGGCCAGGCTGAGAAACAGAGCCGAGGGCGCGAGACATGAAATCCAAGATGCAACCTGACGTCAGGGTTTCCCACACCATCACTCTTTGGAATCCAGCTCGTGGGTTCCCAGCTCTCGCCAGTCCCAGGCAGTGTTCGTGCTTCTTGCAGAGGCCAGCGGCTCTGTTGCCTCAAAATATAATGTTTTAGTTTATGAACTGAAGAATGCCTCTGTGCCCGGGGACATTTCTTCATGCACAGATCTGGCACTTATGGGGAGGGTGGGAATGCTACACACTTTTTTTTTTTTCTAAGAAATCTCTGCACAAATGTGCAGTGAGTACTCATTTTGGTGAACATGTTCATTTTCACACCTGAGTTGGCTGCAACTTCAGAGAAAGCAAGACTGTTAGGCAGGGAGAAAAACTTCCTCAAACAACTAGCAAGATATGGAAAGGTCCTGCGATGCAACAGTGAAGTGGGAATTCTTGTCTTCCTCTCCCTCTTTTCTCTTATTACACGGGCGACCCTATCAGGAAGGGATCAGAAAACTTATTGGCCAAACTGGGACACCTGTGAGAGGGAAACAAGGCTGGAAAACAGGTGTAGCCTGTAACCTGCACTCATTCTGGGCAGACGCACAGTATGTTCTCCCCATCTTGTTAGGGGTTTTTACTAATAGTAAACACTATTACTAATTAGTAACACGATTACTAATAGTTGACCACCACCTCTGGGAGGCACGTTAGCATTTACAGAACCCTTTCTTTGACTCATTATCAGAGTATCATTTTACAGATGAGGAAACTGAGGCAGAGAGAATCTCAAGCAGCATGTTAAAAACTATGCAGCCAGAGGGGTGCAAGCATGCTGCAGTGGTAGAATTCTCGTGTGCCATGTGGGAGACCCAGGTTCGATTCCCACCCATACATTTCCCCAAAAACCAAACAAATAAGCAAACAAGCACAAACAAAAAATTCAACAAATGGTTCTGCGATAATGGGATATCTACATGGAAAAAGAATGAAAAGTGACACCCACCATACAACATACAAAAAAATATATATATGCAGCCAAGGGTGGCAAAGCAGGGACTTTTTTTTAGCTCCAAATCTTGTGTTCTTTCTTCAAAGGGATTTTATTGTGTCCTTAAAATAATTTTCCATGACCTGCACATACAGGTCACTTGGTAAATATTTGCGGAATCAATGAATGTATACACTGGGAAAAAAATAACAAGTAGCACAATAGTGTTATATCTTATGATTTCATAAAGGGCTCAGAGGTATTTTGTAATGTAAGAAAAAGGCTTTGTCCCTGTTGGAACTTCTCTGAAATCTCCTAATAACTTAATTGCTTCTTAATTTGAAGAGGTTCTGCCAATATCCCCTTGTCCTATTCTTGGGTTGCTGGAAATGAGTACTTTATTCTTTCCGGCGTGGGAGGGTTTGGTTGAGTTCTGTAGCCAGCCATAGCGGGAATAATATCTTTTTATGTATTGTCTGCTTCCCCTCACCCCTTCCAGCCATCATTTCCTCCTTTAGAGTGTGAGATGCTCTTTTATTTCTGGTTCCCTTCCACCCGGTGTCAGAGGGGTGCTGCTACCTTTTATAAAGTCTTTGAAAGGCTCCCTCTTTCCCTTCAAAGTTTGCAGTAAACTCGTAGGAAATTAGTTAAGTCAAAAATTTCCCACGCGTTTCTTTCCAACATTAGCCTTCATTTTCCTGGAGAAAAACGCTTTCCTTCCTAAGAACCGGGGGCAGCAGTGAGTGATGCGAGAGCAGCATCTCCAACTAAAATATCGTGGCCACAGTGCTCATGGATATAGCTGTTAAAGATTTAAAGAAAAGTAATTCCTTCAAGAAATAACCGCACGGCCCAGGAGAGAAGCCTGCTCTGATCTCCTTGAGCTCATCCCTTGAGGTTTCAGTGGTTTCCTTCTCACTCATAACCTCCACTAACTTACAGAGCCCGAGAGACGAGCTTTGATCTTCAGGAAATCTTCCCTGGCCTCTTGCAAACCTATGTGCAAGGATTGCCAAGTGCCCCTCATCCACTCACAGCTTAAGAAAGTTCATTCAGGTGGACGTGAAGACGCGAGTCGAGTCCCTCCCGGAACAGGACCGGGGTGGGGGTTGCGGTCCCGTGTTTGGGTGTCAGACACGCCCACGGCAGCAACTTCACTGTCCAAGCAGGGGGATGGGGTGGTCAGTTGGTTAAAAACATAGACCCTGAGTAACATTCCCGCCCCCACCCCCCGCACCACCACCCCTCCCCATCTTCGAGGGGCTTGTCCCCACAGGTGTAGCGGTCCCTGGGTTCCGCCCAGACCCCTGGCCTCTGGGGGCTTTGTCTCCCAGCCCCACCTGCACCTGCACCTGGGACCACCTTCACTTCCTTCAGGTGCCTGGGAGGCTGTCTTCCCCTGGGGCCCAGAGGTGCAGGAGCAGGGCACACCCCGGGGTGTAATCCACGCTCCAGGACTCCCAGCAGGAAGAGGCAGAGGCTGCTCGCTCTACTCGTGGTCCAGGATGACACCCCAGAGAGGAGCCAGCCCGGGCCAGCCGGGGCTGGGCCGGAACCAGGAAGAGGCGTGTGGCTGGCTGGGCACAGCCCATGGTCACTAAGGGGGAGGGAAAGCTGCTACAAGCCCCTGTGCTGGGGCTGGGCTCAGAGTGTCACCCTCAGCCGAGAGCAGAGGTGACAAATGTGGGTATCCTTCAGTCGGGGATCAGCAAATGAATTTATCACCTCCAGCCTCAAAGCGCTGGTCTCGTTGCCACAGAATAGCATTTATTTCAATTTGATGGATGAGACCTAAATCAACTTCAACGCCCAACTTTCTCTGCATTTGCAGGATACACTGTATTGTATCTTTAAAAAAAAAAAGTTTGAAAGGTAATTCTTCCCAGAGCTGGATTAATGATTGCACGTCTCTTATTACCCTGGGCTTGTAAGAGCAGGATTGACAGCTGTTTCAGCGGTCCCCGGCTGGGAACGGTTTGTTTAACAAACACAGCAGGACACATACATGATCCCCTGGCTGACTCGCTCGTTCCCGTCTTGTAGGATGGCCCCGTGCCCACCCACCAGCCGTCAGCTCCCTGTCCTTGGGCGGAGGTGCCAGGGAATTGTGGCTTTCAATCGGCATCGAGTGGCACAGAGAAGACGCTTGGCTGTCTCCTTCCCCTGACGTCCCTGTCGCCCCCAGCGTCCCAGGGGCTCTGTAGCCTCTCCATAAGCACACCCCCGATCTGGAATCCCAGCCTTGTGACAAGACTTGAACAAATGGCCTTAACAATAGTCGCTGCTGTGTGTTGAGTGTTGACTGTTGGTCAAGAGCTGTGCTAAACTAACTCTTTCGTTCTTTTTCTCATTTACGCTTCCCAGCAACTCTTGCAGATTGGCAGAGAGACACTATTCTTTCTTGAGGAAGTGGAGGTTCAAGTTTCTACAGCTGCCCAGCGTCTTGCAGTTATCAGTGGCAGAGCTGGGAGAGTGCCACATGAAGGCCGGACAGCCCACGGGTGGGCACATTCGGATGGCTAAGAAATGTGCACAAAAGGCGAAGATGGAATCAATCAATTCACACGAAAGCAGCACTGAGTTACCATATACACCCGCTAGCAATAATACTCAAGGCTGCGTGCTGGGTTAGATTTGGCTCCCCTCCAACGGAGAAGTAGGGTTTAGGTCCCCTCCCTTGAATTGGGGGGCAGAGGAGGCTGGGGCTTTGTGGCTGCTTTGGCCCCCAGAATATAGTTCCATTTCCTCTCGCTGGGAGCCCTGGCTGTCCCTGAGGAGTCCGACCCGCCTTGGGAGAAGCCTCGTAGAGAAGGGCAGGGAGCTGGTGGGGCCTCTGGCAGGGCCCCTGGAGCTGGGAGCCTGGGAAGGCATCTTGGGCCTTCCAGATCCGCTGCTGCTTAGCACACCCAGCAACCCCCTCAAGGCCACACCCGGGGAAGGCTCGGCCAGCTCAGTCCTGCCTGGTTTCCTGACTCACGAAACACGAGGGGTAATAAAATGGTTGTTACTTGCAGTCACTCAGAGTACCCTGAGTTTTAGGTAGTGTGTTCTGCTGCGATGCTGGCGAGCTGGAGTGTCGCCAGCACTCTCCAAGCCGGTGGGGCCAGGCTTTCTAGAAAGCAATTTGGTAATATGTATCCAAGTTCCGAAAACGTTCATGTCCATTGATTCCATAATTCCCTCTTGAGAAATATATCCCAAGCAAATAACCCAAAACTGGAGAGTACTTTTCAGGTACGGTTTTATTTTTGACAACATAAAATTAGAACAACCCAAAAGTCAAACACAATGGAAATTGAAGTTATAGTGCAAACAATACCATATCCTATATCTGGAAATGTTGGTTAAGAAGTTTTTAATGACAGGGGAAGGACTCTAAATTGAATGTGTAATATATGCTTATTTATGTGAAAAGAAATGCATGTAAAAATGCTGTAAGGAAATGGGATGAATAATCAAGGTTACCTCTAGGTAATGGGATTACGGGTGATTTTTCTCCTAATTCTTTACACATCGTTCTACTATCCAGATTATTTATAATGAGACTGTGTTACATTTTATACACAGGAAAGAAATGAAGCAATAGAACAAATTAAAACCTCAAGAAGGAGAAAACCCTTTACAAGTAAGTGAGAAAATGTTGAACGAAAGGGGAGCCTTGGTGTGCAGAAAACCAAAAGACACACAGGCTGACATTCTAAAAAGAAACTGTGGAGCCAATGATACAAGGGTTCACATGTAATCTGTACACGTCTGACAAAGAGATCACGTGAAGTTCCGCAGATTAGTGAGAGCGGCTTGGTTCAGATGCCCAGCCTTCAAGAAGTCCCTGGTCCGCTCGCCCCTAATCCAGACCCAACTCTGAATTTCTAAAGCTCTTGGTCCTCTGCCTTCATTTTGCCCTGTTCAGTGAGCGTGCACTCACGCCATCCCCTGCCCAGTGAGCATGCACTCGTGCCACCCCGTGTGCACTCATGCCATCCCTTGTTCGGTGAGCGTGCACTCACGCCATCCCATGTTCAATGAGCGTGCTTTCATGCCAGGAGGGTCCCAGGGGTGGTCCTGGCCCATGCTTTCAGGGAGTTGACAATCTAGTCTCAAGGTCCTGTCCTGTCTGGGTGGGTCTGGAGCTGCCTGTTGGGGGCTTAGATCCTCCTGCAGCCTGGGGACCCCCGTGTCAGGTCTCTCAGGCACTCTCAGTGCGCCCAGCCCGGACGGCACAAGGGGAAGGTGTGCAAGGAAGGATGCAAGGAGGTGGGAATACAAGGAAGGATGCTTGGAAGTCCCTCCCCCCCAACCCCCAGCACCTTGTGAGATCAGAGATCAAGGAGAGGAAGCGTTGTGCAAACCTCAAACTGGACATATCAGCAGAAAGTATTTGTCATTAGTTCAAGGAATGAAAAACACCGAGCATTTTCACATAAGGGGAGAAGCATTCTCCCCTCCTCACTTGTAAATGAGACACGAGGCTGCTGCTAAATAAGACGTTCCAGTTCCCCAAAGTGGGAGCAGAGAAACCAGAGCATCCGTCTCCCAGGTGTTAGGTCCCAGGTGGGAGCCGACCGGCGCGGAGGCAGGACCCTGACTGTCCCATCTCTTCCCCCGTTAGTCACAGCCACGACGGAAAGGGAAGTGCCACAAGCAAACGGCGAGAGCCGATGATTCCACAGCGCGACTGTGTGCTAAAGGCAGCACCTTTCCTTTCCTTTGTATCTGTGAATATTTTCAAAAGCTTAATCCCAACTCATAGTCAGTTTTAAATAAAAGGGTTTGTAAGGAGACTCTGAATCAGGAAAACGGACAGAGGGGCAGATATGGGGCGGGGGCGCTCCAGCTGTAATGTGCTAAATGTGTCTCAAGTATCTGTTCACAAGGCAGGAACCAGACCCCACCTCAGAGTAAAATATGATTAGTGGGGCTGGGTGGGGTGGAGCTGGGGCACAAGATTCCATGTGGGTGGGCCCAAACACTGTGGTCTTAGGGCACTGGGGACTGAATCATAACCCCCCTCCCCCCTAAAAAGAAAGGAATGTTCAAGTCCCAACCCCTGGTCCCATGGGTGAGAGCCCAGCTGTAAATAGGACTGTGAAGGTGTTATTTGTTAAGCTGTGCCCAAGCGGAATGAGGCTGGGTCTTCACCCTCTAGGGCTAAAGTGCTTAGAAGCAAAGGAATTTGTACATGGAAAGAGACAGCGCCAGGAGCAGCCAGAAGCTGCAAGTCAGCAGAAGATGGAAGAAGACATTGTCATGTTAACAGGAAAGTCACAAACCAAGGATCACCAGCAGCCAGCCCCAGAATTTCACAGTCGGGGGCAAAAAGCATCACCTTGCTGACGCCTTGAATTTGGACTTCTAGACTCAAAACTGTGAGCAATAAAATAAAAATAAATAAATAAAAAAAGAAAAAACAAAACTGTGAGCAATGTATTCCCAGTGTTCATGCCAACCCATTGCATGGTATTTGTTTTAGCAGACAGGAAACTAAAATATGGGATATACTGATTTGGGGGATCTCTAGAGGTAAGCTGGTGAAAGGGATGGGGAACAGAGTGGTGGGGTTTAAGCTGAGGTTTCTTGTAAGACTATGCAACTATTTATTTATTTAGCCACCTACTCATTTATGTTTAACAGGCATTTATTTAAAGCCAACTACATGCTAAGGTAAAGGCTGAAATTGCCCCGAGTACGTCTCGGCAACCCGGGTGCTTTTCTGCAGGGTGCCAGGAGCAGAAGCCAGATTGCTGTGGGTTGAGGAGCAGGTGGGAAGTGAGGAAACCGTGCTGTGAGCCCTGCTGACTTATATGCAGCTCGGTTACCAAGGGGAAGGGAGAGAGAGAAAGAGTTATAAGCAGAAGAGGGACCTGGGGGTTTTTTAAAGATGGGTGGGGGCCTGGGGTGCGGTGATCTGCTGATGGGGTCAGTGGGAAATCCAGTGTGGCTGATAGAAGATAGAGGGTATCCTTGGGGTGAGTCCCTAGAAGGCTCGGAAGCAACCAGAGCCGGGGAGAGGGGCTGGGCTGAGGTATAGAGCGAATCTGCGTTTGAAAATGGGAGTTAAACAGTGGCTGCCTCCTGTGTCTGCCATGCACTCAGTTTCTTCATCTGTAAAGTGGGGATCATATTAGCACCTCTCTCCTAGTTTCCTAGGGCTGTTATAACAAAGTGTCACTGACCGGGTGGCTTCAAACTACAGGAATTTCTTCTCCCACAATTTTGGAGGCCACAAGTGTGGAATCAGGTGGCGGCAGGGGTGGCGCCCTCTGAGGTGCCGAGGGAGCGTGACCCCCATCCCAGCTCCCGGGGGCAGTTGGCCGTCCTTAGTGGTCCTTGGCGTGTAGCTGCAGCATGACTCACATCCCTGCCTCTGTCCTCTCATCGCTTTCTCTCTTGTCCCTTCTGTGCCTCTGCATGCAATGTCCTCTCCTTTCACTTAGAAGGACATTAGTCACTGGATTTATCAATCCAGTATGCCCTCATCTTAACTAATTACGTCTGCAGCGACCCTATTCCAAGTAAGGAATACCACAGCTACCCGGGATTAGGACTGGAACATAGCTTTTCCTTTTTCCTTTTTTTATTATGGTGACATACATACAACACAGCCTTCCCCCATCTTAACCACTTTCCAGTATTCAGTGTAGTGGAATTGATCATGCCATCATCACCAACCATTACCAAAACTTTTCCATCACCCCAAAGAGAAACCCTGAGTCTGTTAGGCAATAACCCCCCATATCCCCTGCTCCCTGATAACCTGTAATCTGATCGTGTCTTTTTGGGGGACACAAGTCAACAAATACACTACCCTTAGGGTTATATGGGCATCGTGTCAAGTAACATAATGCAGCACTCCGCCGTGAGTGCCATCTAAGGGCGACCTGTGCTTGCTGATATTAAAGCTGGGGAAACTGAGGAGAGGAAGGGGGGAGGCTCAGGCTGGTTTGTAGGTTGGCCACCACTGTACCCGGGAGGAAGGGCCATCCACTGAGGGAGGGAGGGTACTGCAGAAAAGAGGGGTAGAGATTTGAGACGGAGGACAAGATTTCAAGAGGCCTTCACAGGAAGCTGGAGAAGCGAATCCCCCAAGGAGAATGGGGCATGGGGAGCATTCCCATGGCCCCTTGGTGGCTAGTGCCACCCACCCACGGCCCCACGCTGCCCACTGTGCTGGAGGATGCATCACCAGGGGCAGCCACAGACAGACACGGCAACGAGGAAGCTTCAGATGATGGCAAGGTGTGGCTGAAATGATGGTGCATCAAGTGTGCGCCGAGCAGGGAGGAAACGGAAGACAAGGGGGGGTGGGCTGAGGGTGTTGTAGGCTAAAACCTCAAGAAGGGCAAGGAGCGGGCAGAGTGGATGGAGCCCGAGGGGGAGCTGGTTGGGAGCTCACAGATTGCGCAGCGAGCACTTGCAGGAAGCACCAGGGTGGGTAAGCCTGGAGGAGGAGGGATTGTTGGCATGGGGATGTGAGATGTGGTGATGCCAGGTCCTTGTGAGCAGTGACCAAGCCCTGAGGTACCCGCGGGAGAGGCTGACTTGAAAGAGGTGCGGGAGGATGGCATTGGAGGGATGGGCATCAGGAAAGCAGGAGGAGACAGGAGGCTCTTCCTTGTGAGATTTGGAGTCACAGGGCGGGGGGTGAGGGGAGTCAGGTGGACTGGGAAAAGGAGGTCAAAGCATCCGTGTAGGAGGGAGGGTGTCAAGAGGTGAGTGATGGCAGCCTGGCTCGGGTGGGGAAGGTGGCAGTACCAAACATGGAAAAAGACGTTTGCAGGCGGGAGGAGCAGCCGAGTCGTGGCTGCCGAGGCCTACCCGGTGGCTCCTTGCCCTGCCCCGGGAACCCACAGCTGCACAGACAGAAGCCAGGGCCTGCTTTCCCTGCCTGAGCTTTCTCAGTTCTACCGGCACTTTGCCCTTCTGCCCAGAAGTGCCAGGGATCCAGCAGCCCAGGGGCTGGTATCAACCAAGGCAGGATGGAAGGCAGGTTATATACTCCATTTTCCTGGTGGGACAACCCAGAGGCATGTCCTACACAGCTCCTTGGAGGCCTCCACTCCAATGCATCTTTTTGTGGGTTTTTCTGTCTTCCCTCTTTCTAGTTCCCATCCTTATGTGTGCTTCCTGGGGTATCCCCAATCACTAGTCCCTGGCTCAAGCTCTGATTTGGAGGGAACTCAAACTAAGAAGTAGTGCGGGGAGCAAAGGGGGCAGAAGTGTCCTGTCCTTACCTGCGACGGTATGAGCAGCCCGGCCTAGAGAGAGGCGAGAAGAGGAGAGAGTGAGCCAGGAAAGGCTGAGGATAACGGAGTCTGATCAGCCTGGAAAAGAGGGAGCTAGACATACCAGAGGGGAGGGCAATTATCCGGCCAAGAAAAGCAGAGGTGTGGGATGTGGCAGGACAGTCAGGCTTCCCGGATTTCAGTTACCAAAGTACTCCAGGGCTTGTTCCTGGTGATTTTAGAACAAAGATTCACAAATCATGGCACACTGCCTGTTTTGTTTTGTTTTGTTTTTTATTGACAAATCTTCACACACACACAGTCCATACATGGTGTACAATCAATGGCTTACAATATCATCACATAGTTGTGCATTCATCACCACCATCATTGTTAGAGCATTTGCATCACTCCAGAAAAAGAAACAAAAAGAAAAAACTGATACATCCTGTACCCTTTACTCCTCCCTCTCAACGACCAGTAGTATTTCCATATACCCAATTTATTTTACCCATAACCTCCTGTCATGGTCAGGTTCATGTGTCAACTTGGCCAAGTGGTGGTACCTGTCTGTCTGGTTGGGCAAGTGCTGGCCTGTCTGTTGCCTTCAGCCGGCAAGCCTCTCCAGTGGAGTTCGTCCAGAACTTCCATCAGAATCGTCGGATTTTGGACTCTGCATTCCCACGGTTACATGAGACACTTTTATAAATTTTATATTTGTGAGTGTTTCCTGTTGATTCTGTTTCTCTAGAGAACCCTAACTAATACAACTTGACACCAGGAGTGGTTCTTAAGAAACAGAGTCTTAAAAATAGGTTTCTATGAATGGTTTTCTACTCTGACAGGACTCATTAAGGACTCTGATTCTCATAATTAGAATGACACTCCCAATCCATGGAGTGAGTTGGCAAAAGAGATAGTCAAAATATCACCATTTGATTCTCCTAATGCTTCACTTGTACAAAGCCAGGCTCTAGGGGATAATGTTTTTGACACCTTTATGGAGTTTTGTGGAAATAAAAGGTATAGAGATGTTGGCTGGTTGTTGTTAGATACACTGGATACATTAAGTCGTGAAAGGGATGGGCTTAAGGCTTCAGACGAGAAGCTTAAGTGCCGTCTGACAGATGGAGAAATTTCTGTGAGTATCCTGAAGGAAAATCTTATTTCCTGTAGCCGTAGACTTGAGATCTCTGAAAATCAGACTCAGAACTTATTGTTAGAGTAGCAACTTTACAACGTAAACTGAAATCTCAATCTTGCATGGTGTCTACCATTAAAGTGAGGGCATTGATTGGAAAGGAGTGGGACCCTGAAAAATGAGATGGTGACAAATGGATTGATAATGATGTCAGGGTGAGGTTGAAACCCTAGGCCATGCTGAGTCTTCTCTAGATAACCCTGTAATAGTCTGCCCTGAGGACATAGCTGCCCCACCTCCAGCCTGCCTTGAGGAGTTGGCCACCCAACCTCCTCCTGAAAGGATAAACCCTAGAGTGATTAATCCTATTTCACCAGATGAAACTGCAAATGAATGCCCTGAAGCAAATGGCTTGGAAGATATTTCTAATTCTTTTTATGACCCAACCCCACCACCCCTCATTTCTTTCAGACCTATAACTAGACTAGAGTCCCAGTAGGCCCCTAAAGGTGAGGTCAAAGTATCACACCTGAGGAGGTACATTATACTCCAAAAGAACTGTGTGAGTTTTCCAATTTATATAGACAGAAATCAGGGGAATATGTGTGGCAATGGATTTTTAAGGATATGGAATAATGGTGGGAGGAATATAAGGCTGAATCAGGCTGAATTTATTGATATGGGCCCACTAAGCAGAGATTCTGCTTTCAATGTTATAGCTTGAGGGGTTAGAAAAGGTATTAACAATTTGTTTGGATGGTTAGTTGAAACACGGATCAAAAGGTGGCCGACATTACCTGAGATTGAAATGCCAAAACTGCCCTGGTATATTGTAGATGAGGGGATCCAGAGGCTTAGAGAGATTGGAATATTATAGTGGATTTATCATGCAAAGCCTGCTCTTACACCCCAAGAATGTCTGGAGTATGCACCTTTTACCAGAACAGTGAGAAATAAATTTGTGAGACCAGCGCCATCATCCCTGAATAGCTCTGTAGTTGCACTTCTCTGTAGGTCAGATATTACTGTGGGAACTGCTGTCATAGAGCTGGAGTCCTTAAACACAATGGGGATGACAGGATCCTGAGTTGGCAGAAGCCAGGTGGCAGCACTTCAATCGCCAAAGACAGGGTAGATGCGGCTATTATAATAGACAGCAAACTCAAAGCAGGAGTCAAAATTATATGACTTGCAGAGATTTGTGGCGTTAGCTAGTAAATCATGGGGTACCTAGAAATACAATAGAAGGGCAGTCTACTAAATTCTTGTTTGAGCTGTATAAACAAGAATTCTAGGTCAAGTGAACAGAAGACTAACCTGAATTACAAAAACACAGAGTCATAGCCCCTTAATCAATTTCCAGACTTGTGACAGTTTACAGACCTAGAGCCCCTTGAATGAAGGGGAGGTCAGATCCCTTTGGGGGAGAACCCTGTTACACTGCCACAAATTTATACTGTTAATCTTCCTCTAAGTCTTCCCCAAGGAGACTGACGGCCTTTTACCAGGGTAACTGTGCACTGGGGAAAAGGAAATGATCAGATATTTCAGGGATTATTAGACACTGGTTCAGAAGTGACATTAATTCCAGGGGACCCAAAACATCACTCTGGGCCACCAGTCAGAGTGGGGGCTTATGGAGGCCAGGTGATCAATGGAGTTTTAGCTCAGGTCTGTCTCACAGTGGGTCCAGTGGGCCCCCAGACCCATCCTGTAGTTATTTCCCCAGTTCTGGAATGTATAATTGGCATAGACATACTGAGCAACTGGCAGAATCCCCACATTGGCTCTCTAACTCGTGCAGTGAGGGCTATTATGGTGGGAAAGGCCAAGTGGAAGCCACCAGAACTGCCCCTACCTAGCAAAGTAGTAAATTAGAAGCAATACCAGATTCCTAGAGGGATTGCAGAGATTACTGCCACTCTTAAGGACTTGAAGGATGCAGGGGTGATGATTCCCACCACATCCTTATTCAATTCTCCTATTTGGCCTGTGCAGAAAACAGATGGTCTTGGAGGATGACAATGGATTATCGTAAGCTCAACCAGGTGGTAGCTCCAATTGCAGCTGCTGTTCCAGATGTGGTATCATTGCTTGAGCAAATCAATACATCCCCTGGTACCTGATATGCAGCTATTGATCTGACAAATTCTCTTTTCTCAATAGCTGTTAGTAAGGACCACCAGAAACAGTTTGCTTTCAGCTGGCAAGATCAGCAATATACTTTCACTGTCCTACCTCAGGGGTATATCAACTCTCCAGCCTTATGTCTTAATCTTGTCCTCAGGGAACTTGATCGTTTCTGCCTCCCACAAGACCTCACACTGGTCCATTATATTGATGATATCATGTTGATTGGACCTAGTGAGCAAGAAGTAGCAACTACTCTAGACTTACTGGTAAGGCATTTGTGTGTCAGAGGATGGGAGATAAATCCAACAAAAATACAGGGGCCTTCCACCTCAGTGAAATTTCTAGGTGTCCAGTGGTGTGGGGCATGTCGAGATATCCCTTCTACGGTGAAGGATAAGTTGCTGCATCTGGTCCCTCCTATGACCAAAAAAGAGGCACAACACCTAGTTGGTCTCTTTGGATTTTGGCAACAACATATTCCTCATTCGGGTGTGCTACTCAGCCCATTTATCGAGTAACCAAAAAAGCTGCTAATTTTGAGTGGGGACCTGAACAAGAAGAGGCTCTGTGACAGGTCCAGGCTGCTGTACAAGCTGCTTTACCACTTGGGCCATATGATCCAGCAGATTCAATGGTGCTGGAAGTGTCAGTGGCAAATTGAGATGCTGTTTGGAGCCTTTGGCAGGCCCCTATAGGAGAATCACAATGTAGACCCTTGGGATTTTAGAGCAAAGCCTTACCATCTGCGCAGATAACTACTCTCCTTCTGAGAAACAACTTTTGGCCTGCTACTGAGCCTTAGTAGAGACTGAACATTTAACCATGGGCCACCAAGTTACCATGAGACCTGAATTGCCTATCATGAGCTGGGTGTTGTCTGACCCACCAAGCCATAAAGTTGGGTGTGCACAGCAGCACTCTATGGTAAAATGGAAATGGTATATATGAGATAGGGCCAGAGCACTTCCTGAAGGCACAAGTAAGTTACATGAGGAAGTGGCCCAAATGCCCATGGTCTCTGCTCCTGCCACATTACCTTTTCTATCCCAGACCAGAGCTATGGCCTCTTGGGGAGTTCCTTACAGTGAATTGACTGAGGAAGAGAAAACTCGGGCCTGGTTACAGATGGTTCAGCATGATATGCAGGTACCACCCAAAAGTGGACAGCTACAGCACTACAACCCCTTTCTGGGGTGTCCTTGAAGGACAATGTGAGGGGAAATCCTCCCAATGAGTAGAACTTTGAGCAGTGCACCTGGTTGTTCATTTTGCTTGGAAGGAGAACTGACCAGAGGTGCATTTGTATACTGACTCATGGGCTGTTGCTAATGGTTTGGCTGGATGGTCAGGAACCTGGAAAGACCATAATTGGAAAATTGGTGACAAAGAGATCTGTAGAAGAAGTATGTGGATAGAGCTTTCTGAGTGGGCTAAAAACATGAAGATATTTGTGTCCCATGTGAATGCACACTAGAGGGTGACTTCAGCAGAGGAAGATTTTAATAATCAAGTGGATAAGATGACCCGTTCTGTGGATACCAGTCAGCCTCTTTCCCCAGAAACTCCTGTCATTGCCCAATGGGCTCATGAGCAAAGTGGTCATGGTGGTAGGGATGGAGGCTATGCATAGGCTCAGCAACATGGACTTCCACTCACCAAGGCTGACTTGGCTACAGCCTCTGCTAAGTGCCCAAAGTGCCAGCCACAGAGACCCACACTCAGCCCCCAATATGGTACCATTCCCCAAGGTGACCAGCCAGCTACATAGTGGCAGGTTGATTACATTGGACCACTCCCTTCATGGAAGGGGTAGTGATTTGTTCTAACTGGAATAGACACATACTCTGGATATGGGTTTCTCTCCCTGCATGCAATGCTTCTGCCAAAACTACCGTCTGTGGGCTTACAGAACGCCTTATCCATAGCCATGGTATTCCACACAGCATTGCTTTTGATCAAGGAGCACACTTCACAGCAAATGAAATGTGTGAATGGGTGCATGCTCATGGAATTCTCTGGTCTTACCATGTTCCCCATCATCTAAAAGCAGCTGGATCGATAGAACGGTGGAATGGGCTTTAGAAACTGCAATTATGGTGCCAACTATGTGGAAACACCTTGAAGGGTTGGGGTAATGTTCTCCAGGAAGCTGTGTATGCTCTGAATCAGCATCCACTGTATGGTGCTGTTTCTCCCATAGCCAGGATCCATGGAACCAGGAACCATGGTCCAGGAACCAAGGGGTGGAAATGGAAGTGATATCACTCACAATTACCCCTAGTGATCCACTAGGAAAATTTTTGCTTCCTGTCCCTGTGACCCTGAGCTCTGCTGGTCTACAAGTTTTAGTTCCAAAAGGGGGAGTACTTCCACCAGGAAAAACAACAATAATTCCATTGAACTGGAATTTAAGACTGCCTCCTGATTACTTTGGGCTATTCATGCTCCTGGATCAACAAGCCAAGAAAGGGATTACATTATTGGCTGGGGTGATTGACCCTGACTATCAGGGGTAAATAGGGCTGCAACTACACAATAGAGGTAAAGAAGAATTTTCTTGGAATATAGGAGATCCCCTAGGGTGTCTTTTAGTACCACCATGCCCTGTGATTAAAATCAATGGAAAATTGCAACAACCCAATCCAGGCAGGACTACCAATGGCTCTGAAATTTCAGGAATGAAGGTTTGGGTCACCCCACCAGACAAAGAACAATGGCCAGCTGAAGTACTTGCTGAGGGTAAAGGGAACATGGAATGGGTAGTGGAAGAAGGTAGTGATAAATATGAACTTCGACCACGTGATCAGTTACAGAAATGAGGACTGTAATGCTGTTTTGTTTGTGTTATACTATTTAAGTTGTAAGATATCAAGTTTAAGAATGAATATTACCCAAGGACTTGCACCCTATTCTGGAGATATTTAATGTGTTTCCAATTATACGCAGGACAGTTGAATATTAAGTGAAAGAAAAAATGTGTGTTTTATTGTTTTTTATTTAGAAATTAGGTATGGTTTAAGGTGCTATGTATAGCGGCCAAGTTGACAAGGGGTGGACTGTCATGGTCAGGTTCATGTGTCAACTTGGCCTAGTGGTGGTACCTGTTTGTCTGGTTGGGCAAGTGCTGGCCTGTCTGTTGCCTTCAGCTGGCGAGCCTCTCCTGTGCAGTTCATCCAGACCCTCCATTGGAATCGTCGGCTTCACAGCCTGCCCTATGGATTTTGGACTCTGTATTTCCATGGTTACATGAGACACTTTTATAAATTTTATATTTGTGAGTGTTTCCTGTTGATTCAGTTTCTCTAGAGAACCCTAACACACCTCTCTACAATTTATTTATTTTTTTATCCATATTTTTTTACTTATCTGTCCATTCCCTGGATAAAAGGAGCATCAGACACAAGGTTTCCACAATCACCTGGTCACATTGTAAAAGTTATGCCATTAAACAAAAATCAAGGCTACTGGAACATAGCTCAGGTACTTCCCTCCAACTACTCCAAAATACCATAGACTAAAAACAGATATCTAAGTAATGCGTAAGAATAACCTCCAGGATAACCTCTCAACTCTGAAATCTTTCAGCCACTGAAACTTTATTTGGTCTCATTTCTCTCTTCTCCCTTTTGGCCAAGAAGATTATCTCAATCCCATGATGCCAGGTCCTGGCTCATCTTGGGAGCTCTGTCCTATGTTGCCAGGGAGACTTATACCCCTGGGAGTCATGTTCCACTTTCAGAGAGGGCAGTGAGTTCACCTATTGAGTTGGCTTAGAGAGAGAACCACTGCCTATTTTTGTAAATAAAGTTTTATTGGCACACAGCTACCTCCATTTATTTCCGTATTGTTTGCTGCTGCTTACTTACTACAAGGGCATTGTTGAGTAGTTGCCACAGAGACCGTATGATCCAAAAATCCTAAAATATTTATTACAGAAGGAGTTTGCCAACCTCTGGATTAGAATCTTTAAAAACTTGTGGCAACCTGATTCCTGTCCTGTCTCTGCCACTGATGGGTGGTGAGATTTGGGGTGAGTTTTTCCCCTCACTGGGTCCTCATCTGGAAAATAAAGGAGAGTGACTTATGACACAGTGTTTCTAGAGTGGTCCATCCTCAACCAGGCCTCTGTAGTTATCTCATGTCATACGGGTGCCTGAAGATGGAGGTCCCTCATTATTGTGATTGAGAAGTTGGAGCCACCTGCCCTGTATCTATGGGAGGCGCTGAGTTTCAAGGAGAGTGGGCAGAGCCAGATGGCCTTGCAGCTGCCCAAGGCCAGAAAGGAGGAGGCTGGCTAGGCAAGACTCAAGCACCCCATCCCAGCCTCCACTAGGGGAGCCCCACTTTGAGCTGTTCATATCCTACCTGGCTTTCTGCATTAATGTCCTGTGAATGAAGTCTGTGGCCAGTGGGTGTCTCATGTAAATTCCAGGGAGACAAGTCTATGTACCCCCAGGTCCCTCCACCCCCACCCCAGCTGGATGCCTCTGAGCCGCATGTGCCTCCCTCTCCCTCATGCTCACACCTAGTTGCCCACCCACTGTTGAGTCTATGTCCTTACATATCTCTTCATTTAGGCTCCTGGACCATGTCAGAAGCCCTCCAGCAAGCACACTGATCCCAGGGGCACCCTGCCTGGAAGCCGTGACTCCCTATGTCTCAGTTCTGGTTTTTTTGCTTTGCTCTACTCTGCAGCTATGGGTGCTCTTGTCCACCTCAGGGAGCAAACCTCCACCTTGGCCACTTGGGACAAAGTATGCAAATGACTCAGGCTAAATTACAGATCCTGCTGGGCAAACAATTCATGTCCTGACACCACGTGGGCATGGGAGGCTGTTCCAAGTCAAATTATGCAAGGGCTTGCAAAAACGTCCACTAAGTGAGTCAACAACTGCTTGGAAATATCAAAAAGCACCTCACATCCTATTACATGGCAAGCCAAACAGCAATATGGCTTCTTTAAATTAAATATTTTTATTTAGCTTCATTTTATACCAAAACTTTTATTTTCTGCTCCTGCTGGATGCTCCTGTGTCAATAATATCCCAAGAAATGCCTCACATAATGCTGGTCCTCAGTCTTCGGTTTACAGCACAGGACAGTGGTGCTGAGTGATCTGACACAGACAGACAGCTACACAGCCGTGTAACAAGCATCACCTTGTGCACACAGCTTCTTCTGCACAAGGGATGAAAAATGTGTCTCTTTGAACATCTAAATTGTAATATCTGCTGGACAAAAACATCCAATTGGATGATTCTTAAGGAATAAAATCTAGCATATCAAACACATGTTGTTTCACTTTGCTAAAGGTGCTGGAATGCTATACCAGAAATGGGTTGACTTTTACAATGGGGATTTACTAGCTTACAAATTTACAGTCCTAAAACCATGAAGATCTCTAAATTAAGGCATCAACAAGGTGATACCTTCTCTGAAGGAAGGCTTCTGGCATTGGGGACATCTCTGTCACATGGGAAGGCACATGGCTGATGTCCGCTGCTCCTTCTCTTCCAGGTTTTGTTGCTTTCAGTTTCTGGCTTCAGTGGCTTTCTCTCTGAGCTTCTGTGGGTCCTCTCTTAGCTTCTCTCTAAATGCTGGGCTTTTCTTGCTTTTTATCTTCTCGTAAAGGACTCCTGTTAAAAGGTTAAGACCCACATGGGATGGCTTGGGTCACATCTCAATTGAAATAATCTAAACAAAAGGTCCTACCCAAAACAGGTCTGCATTCACTGGAATGGATTAAAGGAACATGGCCTTTTCTGGGATAAATAACAGCTTCAAACTATACACACACCAAATCCATGCTCCCCCCAGGTCATTTCAAAAGACCGTTTCTGCTGCTAACCACTTAACATTATAGCAACAGCATTTGGCGTTTGGGTGGTTCACCTATGTTTTCACAATGCATCATAATGTTTAATTAAACAGTAAATATTTTTTCTTTCAAAAAAGAGCTTAAAATAAGATCTATCTAAACATGATGCTAATTTGATCACCTGCCTTTCAAAGTCAAATCTCTATAAACTCAAGCGAAATGTAGGGTTGAGGCAATTATCTGAATTATTCAGGAAGCAGAATTTTGGCCTAAATCATCACATTCCTAGAGAACAAAGACTATCTGTCAGTTCAGCCAAAAAGCAGAAAAATTGAACACTTTGCTCTTTTTCTACATGAAATAGCATAGATGCTCCCTTATTTTCCCTGAGCTAATTAACTAGTGAATTTTGTTTGACCCTGTAAAAAGATGGAGAAAAATCTTAAGAAGATGAAGCCAGAAAATTAGATTCCTTCTCTTTACAAAAGTCCAAGAGATCTATATTTACCGCAGATCCTTCTGCTTTAAGTTTCTAATGCCAAACTTGAACTTTCTAAAGAAGGTATTAAGTCTTTTCTTAGTTCCCAGAAATAGTTCAGTTTAGTCAGCTCCGTCCTTCATTCTTACCTTTTCACTAGAGAACTATTCTATAAAAATACAGTAAACTGTGGAGAATTTTTAATTTTATGTTCAAGTTTTCTATTCTTTCCAAGTGATGTGGAGTCTGAGAAGTGACTTGTGGGAGCAAACACTAAAGTTTATAAATTATGCTGTTTCATTTGTGACAGCATAATTTAGATGAAAGCCAGCTTTGTGTAAAAAACCTTTGACCTTAGAAATGGTGAGTTTAGCCAGAAGCAATGGATATGCTCCTCTGTTCATTAAAACAAAAAGTTTCTTCCTGAGGCAAGTTTGACTTCGAATAAAATCAAACAAGCCAGGTTGCGGGAAGGGGGTGGGGGAGGGGCGAGGTGCAGGGGAGGATCGCGTTTTGTTTATTTCTTTTAAAATGAAACAACAGATCACCAGCTAATTAGGATCTGAAAGAACAGAAGTCCTCGGCATTTCTAATTTTGAAGTACTCTAAAAGCATAAGTCCTTTTAAACTCAGAAAGTTTATATGGCAACACAATATGTTCAGAATAAAGTCTGGCTGGAGTGTGGGTCTCTGTTCTCGATTTCGCTGGAGCAAAGAAAAAGAGGGTGCTGCCCAGCCCTTCTGCAGCCACCCTGGCTGGGTCAGGGCCTCCCCCCAGATGACGAGACATCAGCTGATTTCATTTCGAGTTTGATGCTGCTGACACCTGCTCTGGGTGTCCTGTCCTGTTTCCATGGCAACCAAGGAAAGCATCTTTGTCCACATACTTCTGGAACCTTATTAAATCAGGCAGCAAGACAGCAGCTGTGTCCTCCACACATTACTCTGTCAGCCATGGACTAATTTTATGATGCTCAGGTGATTTTGGGCTCGTCCTAGGCCAGACTGTTGAGAATGTGTAGATAGAGGGACAGATGGCAGAATAAATAAATATTGCCAAAGTGTTTAATGCACACAAATTCCCCAAAAGGTGCGAACCAACAATGGTAGTTTTATTGACTGAGGTAATTTGAAGCCAAATAATAAATGTGAAAGCTCTTGGAAAGCATTAACTTCAGGCACTCTTCTGATGATAAAAACTTCTTGGGAAAATAGCATGTCACAAGAAGTCACGAAATGTGGCTCTAAAACAGCTGCTGGCCCCAAATGTGAAGATGTTGAAATACAGGATGTTTTAATAGGTAAGCTTCAAAATAAGTGTTCTGTGCTCAAATTAGTTTGGGAAAGACTGGATTGAACAAGGCTGGGTTAAATAAATAGATTTTTCTCTGCAGGACTTTTCAGAGCCTTTGCACATGCTGTCAACAGAGGGATAACATTCCCCAGACCTGATGGAACATGAAATCCTTTCTTTTCAAAGAGAATGTATTAGCATGACTGGTACTTTTCAATACAATTAAGATGTATTTCATATTTGTCTGCAAAACACATTTTGAGTGTCTTTCAGATGGTTTCCTTCAGATTCAGCTCCCATGTTTAAAAATATTAAAACATTTAAAAAGATTGACTCATACTATAAAATTGCTTTCCAGAAAGGTTGAGCAAATTTACATTTCCACCAGCAATATGTAATCTTCTCTTGAAATCTGTAGTGGAAATGAATAACAACATAGAATTTAAAACCTTACAATTTCTCTTGACAACTAAATATGAAGGAATTTATTCTAAATAGCAGCATGCTCATATACCTTATGCTAGCATTTCCAAAAGATACCCTATAAAACATGACAATCAAGGGCAAGTTAATAGATTGGCTTTGTATTTTCAAAAAAGAAGTCTCATGGTCAGATACTTTGGGAAGTCATTTAACAGATTCCTCACTGAAGTATTTTCAGAACCATTGATCACCCAAGAGCCACTGATACACCAAGGGAGGCTAGCATACGATGTTTCTCACCTTACAGACCATTTAGAATCACTGAACAAATATGAAGAGTGACACTATTATGTACAAGGTGCTGTGCTGACATTTTAAAAATCTTCTTTATTAATTTTACAAAATACTAATTCATGGAACTAATATTTTATACAATCAACTTTTGACAAGTTGGGAAATGCCATCATAGTCTGGTACTTTAAGAAGGTACACAGAAAGGAATGTACCCATAGTCAAAGAATATACCTTACTTGCAAATGTATCTGTGGAATTATTTCAAAATCGATTATATCCTAGGCCATAAGGAAAATGGAATAAATTCTTTTAAGGAACCCAGAATCTCACATTTCATATTTTTGTTAAGACAGTGCAAGAAAACTAAAAATTAATAATGAAAACATAGCCCTTCCCCAAATCTAACCACTTGGCAATTTAAAGAATCACGGTTTCATCTTTTATTGCTAGACGTGGACTTTTCCTCTTTCAGCCCCACTCTGCAAGCAAAATCATTGCCCTCCCTGACATGACACCCATGGGTGAAAGTCTCCCTGGCGATGTAGGATGTAAATCCCAGGGATGAGCCTGTGACCCTGGCAATGTGGGATCAAAAATACCTGCCTGACAAAATGGGGGAACAGAAATATAACAAAATAAGGTATCAGTGGCTGAAAGAATTCAAATCAAGTTGAGAGGCTTCTCTGAAGGCTACTCTTACACAAGCTTCAGCTAGATACTGCTATTGATCATGGTTTGCCAAACCCCAACCAAAACTATTCCTGCCAACCCGAAAGAACACCTAGGGCTCTATCTGAGACTCTACAAAAGTTCCATACACTATGATTACTTTCCAGAAACCTACAACCTCCAGATGGGTTCCTAGGTCAGAGTCCTGAAACCCAGAGGGTCCAGCCTCTCCAGAACACCAAGTAGTTCCATCCCTCTATCCCATATTATCTACAGCCCTTTCCAACATGAAAAAGTTAGAATGGGCATAACCCAAGTACCCCTAAAGATTGGGGGAAAAATCAAAGTAGAAGGAGTTATAACAGAGAAGATAGGATTTAACAAATGTATGACTGCTGAATAATTACACTGATATTTCTTTTAGTCTCTAGTTTCTTGGGCCAACTAGAAGGAAAAAGCTAAAATGGTGGAACTATAACCAATACCCAACTCTAAAATCTGTTCTATAACTACTTGTTACAATGTATTTTGAAATTAATCGCATGTTTGTATATCTGTCATATTTCACAATAAAAAATGTTTTAAAAAGAGAGGTATAGGGAGGTTATGTAGAGGAAAAATTGCTATCATTAGGTAAACCTTTTGGTATAACATTCATACACAAAACTGTACATATCAAAATTTACACTGATGAATTTTCACAAACTGAACATCATCATATCAAGAAATACAACATTACATTACTAGCACCCCAGAATCCCTTCTTGCATTCCCTTACAGAATAATAATAATACCATCCTGACGTCAAACATCATAGTTTAGTGTTGCCAGTTTTTTAACTTTGTGTAAATGACCAGCTTCTTTCTCTCCGGATTATACTTGTAAGTTTCATGTTGTTGCGTATACTTGTAGTTCATTTATTTTCATTGTTGCATAGCATGCTATTTATGATTAAACCACAATTCATTCTTCCATTCTAAAAAAAAAATCATAGTTTCGAATCACTTCTAGAGAAGAAATTTAATTTATTTAGGCTGAATTACAACCTGTTTAGAAACCATTGAAAATGAGAATACTACATTTTAAACACTTGCAATATGCTGTCTCCATTCTGAATAACCACTCTGCTCACTCTCCTCCCAACTTATATTACTTTAACAGTATTTTGATGTTGTTCTTATTTAATGCCACAAAATAGGCATTAGAGATATTATTTTATACAGTGTTTGTATTCGCATACATGTTTACTATGTTATTTGCTCATTATTTCTTCTTGCAGGTTAGATCATTAGTCTGAGATCACCTTGTGTTTTTGTTGTTGTTATTATTAATCCACAAATATCTTACTCCCAAAATATAGTTGTCTCAGTTTGCCTTGGCTGCTATGACAAATGCCAAGCAGCAGATTGCATTAAACAAGAATTTCTTGGCTTACAGTTTTAGAGTCCAGAAGTCCCAAATCAGGGTGGTGACATGGCCATACTTTCTCCCAGAGTCAGGAGTGTGCTGGTGACAGCAGCCCTGTGTCACCTGGCAATCTGCTTGATGCTCTCCTCCTACCACTTTCTCTGACTGCTGACTTCTCCACCTTCTGGCTTCTGGTTTTTATTGACCTTAGCTTCTTTCTGTAGCTTTCTTTATATAAGACTTCCAGCAATGCAGATGAAGCCACCCAGATTCAGTTTGACGACACCTAAATAAGATCTTAGAAGACCCTGCACAAATGAATCCACTCCTTTCCTGGTAAGACATTGTGGTAGTTAGGTTCAGGTGTCAACTTGGCCAGGTGAAGGTGCCTCCTTCTATTGCTGTGGACATGAGCCAATGGCATGTGAACCTCATCTGTTGCTGATTACATCTGCAGTCAGCTAGGAGGCGTGCCTGCTGCAATGAAAGATGTTTGATTTCATTGGCTGGCGCTTAAATGAGAGAGCTCAATGTAGCACAGCCCAAGCAGCTCAGCATAACTCACCTCAGCACTCACAGCTCAGCCCAGGCCTTTGGAGACGCAGAAAGGAATCACCCCAGAATCACCGCAGAAAGTTGTTGGAACCCAGAGGCCTCGAGAGAGGCCAGCAGAGATCACCCTGTGCCTTCCCACGTAAGAAAGAACCTCAGTTGAAAGTTAGCTGCCTTTCCTCTGAAGAACTATACGTTAACTAAATAAAGCCCCTTTTACTGAAAGTCATTCTGTCTCTGGTGTGTTGCATCCCAGCAGCTAGTAAACTAGAACAGACATCTTCAAAGAATCCTGTATACAAAAGGTTCATTCCCCCAGGAACACCGATTAAGATGAAGAAGGCATCCTTTGTTTTTTGGAGGAAAATAACTTAATTCAACCTACCACATAACTTTGATAGATATATAGTTTCAGTTTGTCAGAGGTTTTCTATTACTTTGAAGATTTTATGTGGTCTTATGAATTCCATTGTTGCTGTTGAGAAATCTGCTGTCTATTTTTTTCTTTTTGGTTGCTTTTACAATCTCTCTTTTTCAAAGTCAGTGCAACACGATGAGATGTACAGTCAACTTAATAGATATATATTAGATTTTCTCTTTCTATTCTGCATACCTCTTAACTTGTCTTTCCTATTTTCCATATCTTTTTCTCTTTTTGCTGCATTTTGAGTAGTTTCTTTAGCTATATCTTCTATGTCATGAATTCTCTCTTCATTTGTGCCCAAACTTATGTGTACCCTGTCTAGTGAGGGTTTTAAATTATATCATTCACTTCTAAAAGTTCCATTTCATTATAGTGATAACCAGCTAGAGATCTCAGTCACAACAACAATATAAAATACAAATTTGGGGGACTAAACTTAATAAATGCATACCTTTGGTATGAAAAAATTGACAGAATTTTACAGAAGACTACTATATCATATCTGAATAAATTGAGACAAGTCAAGTTTCCAGATAAGGAAAGTCAATGATGTAAAAATGCCACTGCTCCTCAAAATCTACTCAATGTAGTTTCCATCCCAATCTCAAATTTGTTTTTAGTTTTGTTTGCTCATTTTTTAACTTAATAAACAGACTATAAAATTTAGCATTAAAGAAGTTCAAGAATTTCTTGAAAATAGCCTGACCTCACTGTGATAGAACAGAAGAAGAGGGGAAATAATGCATTCTGATGGGGGAAATTTGAGTCTTAGTATCTCAATTCCAAATAATAGTTTAGAAGTATGTTTTTGATTAAGAGTTCTGGGAAAAGGCTGATAACCACTAATTGAATAGTAATGTTCTGTTGACATTCCACACTAACTGGAAAAAATTGAAATAGTAACTTGACAACAATGAAAATAGCAAAGAGGAAAAAGAAGATGTAATAATAAGAAATGGAAAATCAGCATGGAGATGAAATGATCAAAGTCAAGGATATCAGTTAATATACTAAATCTGTATGTGCTGAATTATCACATTTAAAAACATAGAATCAGGGCGGGCCATGGTGGCTCAACAGGCAGAGATTTTGCCTGCCATGCCAGAGACCCGAGTTCATTTCCTGGTGCCTGCCCATGTGAAAAAAACAAAGCTAAACTAAAAAACATAGAATCAGACTGGATTAAAAATTAAAACCCAACCATATGCTATTTACAAGAAACACGAAGTCAAATTTGAAGGAAAAGTTGAAAATACAGGGGTAAGCAAGGAGCTAACATGCAAACGCAAAGAGAAATGCACAGTATTAATACTGTAAAACAGAATTTAAGGTTAACAGTACTAAATAAACTAATATAATTATAAAGGCACAATTTATGAAAAAGATAAAATAGTCATCAGTATATGCCCCTACAGTGTAGCAATTAAATATCTAAACCTGAAAGTGTCAGAAATGCATGAAAAACTTAATTTTAAAATTACCATCATGTACCTGCTCTTCAATATTTACCCAAATCAGTTGAAATTTGTGTCAACTAATGTTGACACAAAACCTGCATACAAATGTTTATAGCAGCTTTATTCATAATTGCCAAAAATTGGAAGCAACCAAGATGTCTTTCAATAGGTGAATGGATAAACAAACTGAGGTGTACATCTATGCATTGGAATATTATTCTGTGATTTAAAGAGATGAGCTCTTAAACCATGGAAAGACATGGGGGATCTTAAATACATATTGCTGAGTGAAAGAAGCCAGTCTGAAAAGGCTGCATTCTGTATGATTATGAAAAAGGCCGAACTATAATGACAGTAAAGCAATCAGTGGTTGCCAGGGGTTCAGGGAGAAAGGGGAAGGGATGAATAGGTGGCACACAGGGCATTTTTAGGGCAGCAAAGCAATTCTGTATGATACTTAATAGTGGATACATGGCATCACGTATTTGTCAAAACCAGCAGAACAGTACAATATAAAGAGTAAGCCCTAATGTAAATATGGACTTCAATTAATAATAACATCAGTATGGTTCATCAGTTATAGCAAATGCACCACATTAATGCAAGATGTTACTAATAGGGAAAACTGGGGTGGAATAGAAAGTGGTTATATGGAAACCGTATGTACTTCCTGAGAAAATTTTCTATACATTTAAAATGTATCAAAAAAATAAAATCTCCTTTTTAAAAAGCCATTATGAAGCATCAAAAATACCATTATGCATATTGAGCAGATAATTAAAAAGTATTGGCAAAGTCCCTTGAGGGACGGGAGAAAAGATATGGAACTATTAAACTTTACCACTGGGGAAACATCTGCTACTGTCTCAAATATTAGGGACTCCCAAGTCAATAAGCCAAGCCCTTGATCTTTTTTTTTTTTAATTTATGGTATTTTTTTAAAAATATTTTTATTGACAAAACAAAGCAACATACAAACATGAACATTCTTAACACGAGAACATTCCATACTTGGTTGTACAATCAATGGCTCACAATATCATCACATAGTTGTATATTCATCACCACAATCATTTCTTAGAATAGTTGAAGCCCTTAATCTTGAGGCTTGCTCTTATGAAGCTTATTTATGTAACGGAGAAGCTTAAACTACATATAGTTATGCCTAAGAGTTATTCCCAGAGGCTCTCTTTTGTTCCTCAGATGTCACCTTTCTCCCTTCAAGCCCAACTCTACAAGTGAAATCATTGCCCTCCCCACTGACATGGGATATGTTTCCCAGGGATAAGCCTGGCCCTAGCAGGGTAGGATCAACAATACCTTCCTGACCAAAAGGGGGGAAAGAATTGTAACAATTAAGGTAACATGGCTGAAAGAGTTCAAATAGAGTTGAGAGGCTACTCTAGAGGCTACTCTTACGCAAGCTTCAGTTAAACATTGCTATTTATCATAGTTTGTCAAAGCCCAATCAAAACCATACCTGCTAATCCTAAAGAACACTTAGAGCTTTAACTGAGATTCTACAAAGGTTCCAAATGCTATTATTATTTTCCAGAAACCTACAACCTCCACATGGTTTCTGAGGCCAGATAAGTCCTGAGATGCAGAGGGGCCAGCCTCTCCAGAATATCGAGTTCCATCCCCTTATCCCATATTATCAACAGCACTTTCCAACATGAAAAAGTTAGAATGGGCATAGTCTAAATACCCCTAAAGCTTGGGAGAAAGATCAAAGGAGAAGGTGGAGTTATGACAGAAAAGATAGGATTTTTAAAATGAGTATAACTTCTGACTCATTATATTGATTTTAGTCTCCAGTGTCTTGGAGCAGTTAAGAAGAAAAAATCTAGAATTGTGGAATTGTAACCCATACCAAACTCAAAAATCTGTTTGTGACTAATTGTTGTGATGTGCTTTGAAATTTATTCCTTTTTTGGTACATATGTTATCTTTCACTATAAAAAAAATACCATTATGACAGATATAGATCTAACAGTTAAAAAGTGAGTGAGGATGTAAAGGATATTATCTATAAATTTGATTCCATAGGCATGAATTGAAACATAGCTCTCAAATAAAGAACATGTATTTTTCATATATATATGTAATATTTACAAAAATCATTCATGTCCCACTTGGTCACTGAGAAAATTTTAACAAAATCAAAAAGTAATTTTTTTTTTTTTGGCATGGGCAGGCTCTGGGAATCAAACTTGTGTCTCCAGCATGGCAGATGAGAATTCTGCCACTGAGCCACCATTGCACTGCCCCAAAAAGCAGATTTTTAAATGTCATTTTTTTATCATAATAAAAAATTATAATTAAACACTGACCAAAAATGTTGTAAATTCAGAAACAAAATTCTAACAAATTATTATTGTTCAAATAGAGATTCAAAAGGGAGATAGCTAACAATTTAGGAAATAATAAAGAGATAAACACTTTATTGAAAAATGTATGCACACACTGAAAGCTTGTGAAAATCTATAAATTTAAGTGCCTTCAGTCTTTTTTCTTTTTTAAAAATATTTTTATTGATAAATCTTATTGTATAAACATACAAACATTCTTAACATACAAACGTTCCATACATGGTATACAATCAATAGCTCACAATATCATCACATATTTGTGTATTCATCACCATGATAATTTTGAGAATATTTGCGTTCACATGCTGAATTGGCTTAGAGAGAGAGGCCACATCTGAGCAACAAAAGAGGTTCTCTGTAGGTAACTCTTAGGCATAATTTTAAATAGGCTTAGCCTATCCTCTGCAGGAATAAGTTTCATAGGAGTGAACCCCAAGATTGAGGGCTCAGCCTATTAATTTAGTTGTCTCCACTGCTTGCAAGAGTATCAGAAATTCTCCAAATGGGGAGGTTGAACATTTCCTCCTTTCTTCACAGTGCCCCAAGGGAGCCTTGCAAATACTTCTTTATTTACTGCCTAAATCACTCTGGGACATATCAGGTCATCACACTAACCTGGACAAACCAACAAAATCTCATGCCCTTTTCAAGATTATGGTGACACAAGTTATGGTGTTCAACTAAACTGACCATGTAAGTGAAATTAGGAAATACACTACCCCAAATATAAATTTTGCCCCAAATAAATATCTCTCCCTTTGGTCCCACACAGAAGTAGATGTTTTAAAATGTGGATGATTCTGATTTACCTTAGTCCTATCCAGATCAGCTTCATTCATATCTCTAGTCAAAGTCAGATCCCTTTTTCAATGTTTTAAACAGTTCTTGTATTGGGTACTGCTGACTATCATAGCTTCAGAGCTCTAACTCTGAGTGCCAGGTGTCATAAATAACCAAAATTTCTAGGAATGACCAGGTTATAAAAAAAATCTCAGTATCTCAGAATTTAGAAATAACAGCTACAACTCGTGAATATGTGAGACTGCTGTAAGAGCTTACAATCTAGGACCCTTTACAATAATTGCCTTCAATCTTAAAGAAGAAAGACAAAATAATAAAGAAACAAAATATTATAAAAGCAACTACAATATAAATGAAATAACCTAGAAAGAGGGAATTTATCAAATTAAAAGATGAAACTAGTGAAATAGAAAACCACCACAACAAAAACCATAGAATAAATTAACCCAAAAGCTATTTCTTTGAAAACAATGCTGAGATAGGTAAATTCATTCAAACTTGATTGAGAAAAGCAAGAGAGAGAGCAAAAATTTATGGGATTAAATATAAGAAAAGCGATAGGAATACAGATAAAATAGAGCTCAGAAAAAAATATGATGGAATACTACATGAGACACTATGGCAAATACTTTGCAAATATAAAGGACAAAAAACATGCTAACTATAAAAATTTCCTAAATTGATCCAATAAAAAGCAGAGAATGTGTTGTTTGTTTGCCTGTTTGTTTGGGAAGTGCATGGGCCGGGAACCAAACCTGGGTCTCCCACATGGCAGGTGAGAATTCTATCACTGAACTATCCATATACCCCCTAAAAAGTAGAAAATTTGAATCAACAATTACCAAAGAAGAAACTCTAAAGCTGTGTAAAGATATGTCATTCAGAAATATTAGGACAACTCAAGTTGAGATTTATCTAACTTTTAAACCATAGATAACTCTGATATATGGAATCTATCTAGGCTAGTGATGTAAAAGGAAATCTTCCCAATTAAATTTATGGAGATTACATAATTTTAATGTCAAAACCTGCTAAAGACTTTCCAAAAGGAAGCTATAGGCAAATTTGTTATGAAAATCAATGGGAAAATTCTAAAGAAAATATTAGCTAATAGAATCCATAAATGTATCAAAAGAATAATTTATTTTGACCAAAAAGTGTTTTTTTTATTTGAAGGCAAATGAAATTCAACAACTGTAAAACTGTCAACACAATCCACTACACCAATAAGTTAAAGGAGTAAACTCATTTGATCAAGTCAATAGTCACTGGAAAGACACATGACATAATGTAGTGGAGGTTACATTCCTAATGAAAATTTTAAGTGAAATGGAAATAAGAGGAAATACTAATTTGTATTATCCACTAAATTGTTCAATAAAAACTGTTTATCCAAAATCAACAGCAGCCCTATAAAAGGAAACTTAAAAATCATTTCAATTACATTAGAAATTAGACAATGACTTCTGTCATTGCTATTTTTATTAAGCATTGTCTTGAAACTTAAGAAAAAGCAATAACACAGGAAAATGAAATAATTGATATAAACATTGGAAAAGAAGATAAATAATTACCTGTTTTAACAATGATACAATTATACCCAGAAAACCCAATAGATCAGATTTTTAAAAAATGGATAAAATTAATAAGAGAATATATAAAGTGACCTAATACAAGAAGATACAAAATTCAATAGCTTTCCTTTATCTTAAGATTGAGCATTGTGCTGGATATTTTCCATTTGCCCTTTTTAATACACTTGCTCTGTTGAGTTGCATGGACTCCCTTAACCTCTGTTTCTGGTTGGATTCAGCCAAAGAGAGGCACTGGTAGGAGAGTGGAGGGCAGGAAGAGGGTGAGATGGGGACATTTATTTCTGGCTTCCTTTAAGCTGCACTGTGGATTGGCAATGGCTGCCTTCCTTTGCCAAAAGCTACACTACTCTCCAGGGCTCCTCTTCAATAGCTACAGCCTCCAGCTACAGCTTTTGCTCCAAGTTCTGGAAACTGCTCCCTTACAACCCTTTCTGCCCTGCTTTGGCTAACCCCGGGGTGCTTTTCTACTCCTTCCTGGTTTCCCTTGCTCCCACTCTCATCTTTAGATATCCTTTCTTTTAACGCTCTTCTCAGCCCCCCAGTTGTGTGTACCATGTGTTTCCTGTCAGAACACTGACACATGCACCTAGAAATAGAAATTAGAAAGTATATTTCATTTACAACGATATCAAAAACCACACGCTCTTATAAATAGCATTTAATTTTTTTAAAGTGCAATGCCTAAATGAAGAAAACCATTGAATCTTATTGAAAGATATAAAACAGGATCTGAACAAATATTACACTTGAACTGGAAGACTCAATATCATAAAATGTCAATTTTCCCAAATTGATTCGCAAAAGTAGTCTAATTCTAATTAAAATTTCAGTGAGTTCCATCTTAAAGCTTAGATGGAAGGATAAGTGCCCCCAGAACAGCTAAGACAGCTATGCAAAAGAGCAGTAGGGAGACCTACCCCACAAAATAACAGACCATATATAAATCCCTACGATAAAATAGCCGTGGCATCAGTTAGAAATATGTAGATCTGTGTAATAGGCCAGAGAATCTAAAAATAGATCCCAGAAAATACAAAAATACAATATAGGACAAAGATTAATTTCAGTAGGAAAAAAGGTAGATTATTTAATCAATAGTGTCAGCACAATGGTTACCTGAAAGAAAGTGTAAGTGGATTCTTACCTTGTATTGCATTTAAAACTGTAATCTAGATGGACGAAAAACTAAAATAAAAAAACTAGTAATAATAAAATGCTAAAATTGTCAAGGAAATCTAAGGATGTGCACATACCATGTAATGACTGAGAAAGTCTTCCTAACCATAACTGGAAACCTAGAAGTTATAAATTAGAGGGGCGAAGGGAGACATATGTGACTAGATACAGTTTTAAAACGTTTAGAAGAGAAATTGGGCTATGTACAAAGTCAATAGACAAATGGACAAATGGTAATTTTGGAAAAATCATTTGTAATGCAGAAAACATATAGGGCTACATGCCAGTTATCAATGTGCTGTCTTTTGGTCCAGATCCATCCTTCATCACCCGGCTTGTGATGCTGGAACATTTGTCTCTAGCCAGCTGGCACCATGTTAAATTTTATCAATAGGGGCCCTGGAGGGACCCTGGTGCAGAAAGAGGTTTTCTTCCTTTTTCCAATGTGCATTTCTCAACGGGTTCCTGCAGTGCCTGGGGGCCTATAAAGTGCAGGACCTCTGGAGGTGCCCCAGTGAGGTTCAGTGGTGCTGCCTGTGCAGGGGACTTTCCAACAATTCCGTGATGCACCCTTTCTCAGGAGTGGCTTCTCCAGAAAGCAGCCTCCCCACACGTTCCACCAGCATAGCACCTCCCCATGGATGGGTTCCCAGCAAATTCCCCTGGCTCAGCATCTCAGCAGACTTTGCCACCATCCCATGGGTATGGCTCCCTCTCCCCAGTCGGTCTGGATCACAGCCCTTGGTGGGGTGGGAGGACAACTTTTCTGCTCTTCCAGATTTGCTCCTTCTTTGAGTGCTCTGCCTCAGTCCTAGTGGTGGCCCATTCAAAGTGGGGTTGCTTACCGAAATCCTTTAAGAGGGAGCCATTTGGAAAAAAGCTTTAAAGCCAACAGAGCTCACACAGGCAGAGACCTTTGGAGATGCAGAAGAAAAATGCCCCCCAGGGAAGGCTTATGAAATGAGGAGAGAAAGCTAGCAGATGTCACCATGTACCTTCCCAGCTGACAGAGAAACCCTGAACTTCATCAGCCCTCTCTTTGGAGTTAAGGTATCTTTTTCTGGATGCCTTGGTTTGGACAGTTCTATGGCTTTAGAACTGTAAACTTGCAACTTGATAAATTTCCCTTTCTAAAAGCCATTCTGTTTCTGGTATATTGCATTCTGGAAGCTTAACGAACTAAAGCAACAGATAATATCAATAAAAGACAAAGAACTCTTACAAGCTGCACTGGAACCCCTCCACCTTTCCCCACCTACCCTGGACTTCAGAAAGTTGACCTTCCCAGGCTGCATCAGTGACCTCTCTAAGCTCTAGGGTGCAATAGGGTAGGCCAGTGGGGCTCACTAGTCAAAGAAAGAGAAGTGAGTGAGGTTGGGTTTACTCCCCTTCCTTCTTTCCTGCAGGGTCACCACAGGCTGACGTCATCCCTTGACCAAAGGTCACACTCTGGTCTGTGGCCCCTCCACATGGTGCTCTCTGTCTCAGGTTTCCATAACCTCTTCCTTTCTTCACCTCCTTGAGCCCAGAAGTGGCAACGGTATCCCCCATACTAGCCACGGGAGTACTTTGCTATCATTTGTAGTTTCCCTATACCTTGCCCATCCTTTTTAATAGTCTTTTTCTTAATTTCCCCTCAAATTACCCATTTCAAGAGCACCTCCTATTTCCTGTTGAGTCCTACATGGATACAATAACAATAAAAGACAAAAAAAATGAGCACAAAAATGAGAAAGCTAAATGAATGGGCCCAATCCCCAGAATAAATTTTGAATTTGAATAAATTCAAAATAAATAAATTTTGGCACATCCACATATGGAATATTATGCAGCACTTTTAAATGAATTAAAGTTATATTAGTGGTCTCGGAAAGATTTCCATGAGGTATTATTGAGTTAGAAAGGCAAGATAAAGAAATATCTGTATAATACGATGTCTGTATTACAAATTGGAATGGCCAAGAAACATATGAAACAATATTGAAGTTCACCAGTAGTCAGAGAAGTGTAAATAAAAGTAATAACAAATCTCTTCCTCAGAGTAGAAACCAAAATCCTTACTAGCCTATAAAATACCCTGTACAGTCTGGATCTCCTGGCGTCCTCTTCACCTCTCCTACCTCGACCCACACCACTTCCTCCCAGCCTCTTCCACTCCTCCTTGCTCTTCCACCAACACATCACACATGTGCTGACTGTCCTGTCTGCCTGCTCTGTGCCCTGATTCCACACTTCCTTCACGACTCTGCTGAAATGTCACCTCTGGCAGTTCTTTCCTGAGCATCTCATCTTGAATCGCCTGCCCACTCTACCACCTCTGAGTGTCCCTGTCCTTCGCATCCCTCCTGACATGCTATAGATTTATGTGTGCATTGTCTGTCCATCCCCACTAGAATGTAAGCTCCACGAGCTGAGCAAGGTGGCTTGCTCTGTTCAGGGCTCTATTCCCAGTGCCAGTGGTAGAAGAAATGCAGTAGGTGTTCAATAAATGTTTAAGTGAGTGAATGGCTTTACCACCAACAGCCTGAAAGAGAGCTAAAATATTATCAGGGATGAGGGTGAAAGGATATGCATGCATTGTAAATTGTTACAGTTTTCTTTAGATGCTATCTGTAAATATCTACCAAAATTAAGAACGTATAGAGTCATCATCCACTCCTAGGAATCTAACGCACAGAAATAAAAGGAGAAGGCCCAAGATGAAGATTTGTCTGTATAATATGATCCTATGTATGTTTATGTATAAAATTAATAGGTGAAATTACTATTTACAAAAATGATTTAGTTTTCCATCAACACAAAATAAGTACATGCAATATACTGAGACTTGATGCACACATACAAAAAAAAGAAAAGAAGCTGTGCCACTTAAAAAGATGTTATTTCATTGATGATTCTTATGACACCACCATCCTACTTTCGTATAGAGGGACAGAATAATTATACAGCAGAATATAAGTGTTGTAAAATGCCAAGGGGAGGGGCTTCCATGTGGAGATAAGCTGTAAGGTGAATTTAAGAGAAATGATGGTGAATGGCAGACACAGTTGCTGGCCTAGGAGGGTTTTATTTACTGGGAGTACCAGGCTCAAAGGCTCATGCACATAAATTCCATGAACCAGGAGAATTTATACTGGAAGTGCTGTAAATCGAGATGTTATGTCCATTCATAATGGTGTCACTAAATAATTTGCATCATTAGAATATCATTTTTTCCACAAAAAATCATGTTGATGCATCTACTGAAAATTTGCTTTCAGTATAATATGATGCATTCATTTTGGTATAATCACTAGCTTGAAAACTTCTACAAGCAGCCATTACTGGTAAACAGAGAAAATATGAGATTAGCAAAACACAAAACAAAAAAACAGAGTATCTGTTTATAGTAATGAGAACAGAAATTAATTGTTTGGACAGTCAATATTCTTAATGCTTCCAAACTCTGTCTTCTCATTGATGTGTGTACTTGAGAATGCCATGTTATGTAAATCCTGACCGAGGCTCACTATGACCAATTTCATCATGACTCAACAACCACTGGCGAAGTTGTTTTAGCTTCCTAGGCTGCTGAAAGCAATATTCCATGAAATGGTTTGTTTTGAACAAATGAGGGGATGTATTCACTTAAGGCTAGAGTCTGGGAAATTGTCCAAATCAAGGCATCATCAAGGTAATGCTTTTTTTTTGGAGACCGGCGATCCTTGGATCCTCTGCCACATGGCAAGGCACCCTGCAACCTTTGCTGGTCTCTCCCTCCTCCTGCAGGTTTCATCGATTTCAGCTTCTTGCTTTCATGGCTTTGCCTTCTCTCTGTATTCATCTCGCTTATAAAGGACTCTGGGAAGGGGATTAAGAACTGTCCTGAATGAGGTGGTCCACACTTATCTGAGGCAGCCTCATCAAAAGATCCTACTTTACAATAGGTCCACACTCACGGGAATGGATTAACTTTAAGAACATGCTTTTCTGGGGTAGATACAGTTTCAAGCCACCCAGAAGTGGTGTTAAAAAAAAAAACAAAACTCAAAGTTGCAGAAAAATCGCAAATACGATACAAAGAACTCTTCACCTGAACCATTTCAGAGGAAGTCGCCATAGATATCTTAGTGGGTACCATGCATTCTTACAAACAAGGATGTTCTCCTGCATAAATACAATTCAATCATGAAATTAACATTGATATACTGCTACTCTCTAATCCTCAGACTGCATTCAAGTTTTTCTAATTGTCTTAACAATGTCCTTTATAGCAAAAGGACCCTTTGGAATCACGTGTGCATTTTAGTTGTCATTTCTCTCTAATTTCTTCAGTGTTTTCTTGATGTCATACACTTGATACTTTAAAGATGACATACCATTTTATTTTGTGGAATGTTTCTCTGTTTGGGTTCATCTGGTATTTCCTCACGTTACATTTAGGATATTTATTTTTAGTGGAACACCACGTAAGTGATGCTGTGTTTTTCTCCATTCTAGCAAGAGACACAATTGCACTATGTCCCATGACCACTGAGGCTCACTTTTACCATTGATTAAAGTGGTCTCTGCCAGGGTTCTCCACATAGAATTTCTTTTCTTTTTGTACTTAATAAATGTTTGGTAGGGGGATACTTTAAATCTATATAAGATCCTTTTCCTCATCATACTTTCAATGTGTTTGTTCATTTATTTATATCAGTATGGACTCATGGTTTCTTATTCTATTCAGTATAATCCATTACTGTCACTATTTATTTGGATCCTCCAATTGTACCAGAGTTGGCCAATGACAGTCCCTTCAACCTGACTTCTGTGTCCCTTTGGCATTTCCCCAACATTCTTTAAAAACTTTCTTACTTTCTGGCTAACACAAAAAGATATTTTAGACTCATTTTATTAATTCTCTGTGCCAGCCCTGGAATCAGCCATTTCTCCAAGGAGCCCTGGTTCCTTTTAGCAAAGGACAGTATTTAGAAACCAGTATCTGGGTGCCAGGTGTTCGGTGCTTTAAGTGTCCTTGTTTCTAGGTCCTTTTGATGGACAGAACTAGGGAATATGTGTATACACACTTTATATCAATCTCTCTCTCTCTCTCTCTCTCTCTCTCTCTATCTATCTATCTGTCTATCTATATTGAAAACACTAATGCTGCCAATTTTAACCCAATCCCACAGGATTTCATTCAGTTTTCTTCTTTTCTATAACTGCAGTTTTCTTCTCTGACAATGAGAACCTGGCTCCAATTATCCTCAACATATTTATTTACTTAATCAGACTGCCACATCAATGCCCTCCTCACTCCACAGCTCCCCTTAGGACCCCCTTTCTTTCTCTACTCCAGCACCCGGCACTGGGCAGTTGCCCTAACCCCAGCGTGGATGCCCTCCCCACCCAAGCAGGGCCAGGCTCCTGGTCTGGGCCATTGCAGCTGCCATCCACCTGCTTCACCCTCTGCACGGATGTCTGCCTTGCTCACCCACCCCACCACCAACTGGCCTTTGCACGGAATTTTTATCACCTTCTCTACCAATCCATACTGCCCTGGTGAGATATTTTAACTTACGTCGACTTTCTGAGGCCTGCATAGATTAGGAAGGGGCTGCTGATAGAGCTTCCTGTGCTGGCCTGAACGAGGCATCAGCTCCCCTGCTCCACCTGGTGTCCTCAATGAAGCTGCCACTGCATGACAAAGATGACATAAAGGTGGGATACCAGTTGCTCACCATGCCCTGTGAAGCCTGGACTGAGGGCTGCTGTAACAAGAAGGCTTTGCTGCCTTCACTCTCCAGGGCAAATGCTGCCTTTCTCTGGCCCACCTTTTCTTAACTTCAGCTAAAAACAGAAATTCCAGGTCATAGCTACCACATGTGGCGTGACATGGATTGGAGGTCTCGGCTCATGTTCACCTCCCTCTGGGTTGGACCCTGCTGCCATCTTACTGTGCTCCATTTAGAAACCAGAGAGCATAGCAAGAAACCCCCACTGTGACAGAGTCCTCTCAACTCCACACCTAATATTTTAGATATGACCAAAGATACCATTCCCCTTTGCCTTTAAATGTCTGAAGGTGAAACAGAGAGAACTTAACATATCAACGAGGGTAATTATGAGATAATCTCTGAATTGCTAAATCACTCCATTAAAATTGGAAATTGTTAAGAGCAGAGTCTGTGCTCATAAACATTTAATATTTTATAGTCATTTTAATTTTATGCCTGTAATAAAGGTGATTTAACTGTATCGTCTTATATTTGAAAGGTTTGGAAATGTTTGTGCTTGGGCTCTTGTATTTTTGGCACTATGACATTTATTCAGAAGGATATCATTTCTCACTTGTCTTTTTCTTACATTTTCACAATAATGATGTGGTTAGGAAGAAAACACCTCATACACTAGGAACTTAAATAACTGTGAAAACATTCCAGTCACAGGTTTGGATTTGTTCAGATGAAACCTGAGGTGTAAGTTTGTCCCAGCGTTTGCAGAGCTCTATTTCTCAGAAATCATCTTTTATTTTGATAACAGTCATATAAGCTTCATCTCCAGAGGCTTCAGAGGCAAAACACTAGCCCACCTGCTCTGTCAGGAATCTGTGGCTCCTCTAAGGTGGGCCCCAGAGAACATCTCGTCATGCACAGCTAATAAAGGGTGTTCTTCACTTTGCTCTAAATATTTTTTAAGACCTGTAGATTTATATTGCTTTAGCTGCTTTATTTCTGTCAACTTTTTTTTTTTTAACCTGGACTCTGTGCTTTGGGGAAGCAAGTGCCTGGAGCGCAGCTACCAGTTTTAGCTGAACCATTTTCCAGCTTCTCCAGGAGCAGAACTGACAAGAGAAGATGGAGAGGAAATGCTTCTTCCATGTCGCCTTCCTCAACTCACAGCGGAAGGTCCGTTCCAGCCCCCACCCCGGTTTCTGCCAATCTCAATTCCAGAAGCTGGTTGCAGCCCTGCTCGCTCTCAAACTCCTTCATGACACCGTCCTCTGGTCACCACAGCTGGAAGCAGCCCTTCCCTCCTTTGAAGAACCACTGCCCTTCCCACAGCTTTCTGCAGACACTCACTACTTGAGACGAAACACGATGGTTTCTCCTCTCCATGTGTTCCATGTTCTGAGTTCTCTGGGTCGCTCCATGTTCTTTGAAGACAGATACTGAATCGAATGCAACTTTGAACCCCCACTGTGCCTCAGGAGCACATACACAGTTTGTTGATGAACGAATGAAAGGAGAGAATCAAATGGAATGAGAGTGCACCAGAGAATAAGCCTATGCACCGTGTAGTTATGGCAGAGGCTGCAGTTAGGTATCCTTAGGAATGAGGCCGAGGATAATGCCTAGCACAGCAGGGGTGAATGGGCCACTCGGATTTCCCCATGGCCTTCGCTTACATACACTTAGACTCTTCTCTTCAAATCTCCATAGCCTGGAGGCAGCTATGAAGAATTAGAAAAGTATTCTCTGCTAGGAACAGCCCAGGAGCTGGGATGTGAAACCCAACTCCTTAAAGAGAGAGAAAAAAAAGTTTGTTTATCCAAGACAGAAACAGATGAGAATCCAGTATAATGGTGACGGAGCTGAGTCTGTCCCCTGATCTATGGATGATCCAAGACAGATCTTCCAGGCCCACCTCGACAGCGGCGGACTGGGCTGCACAGCCTCAGTAGCACACGTGCCCCACCAGTCACCCCATCGGCAACGCTGTGCCCGCTGTCCCCAGGCCCGCGCTGCCCCCGAATGACCCGCTGCCCTCTCGGGGCGCCACACAATCGCCGGAGAGCTTCTCTGGCCTCCGGCTGCATTTCATGCAGTCCAGCTTTGGAAGCACTCCAGCGTCTCTCCTCCCTGCTTCCAAAAAAACTGGGCTGCGAGGGCAAATTGGGACCAGAAAAGTTTTTTTGGAACTTCTTTTGGCACCAAGCCCAAAGCGCCATTAAAGCTAAAAGCCATGTGATTTTTTTGCTGGGCAAAGGACGCAGAGAAGGTCTGGTTCTACTTAGGAAATAAGATTTCTGCTTTTGTGGGAATTTCGTGGTAGAAGCAACCCACTTTGTGTTTTTAGTTTAAAAAAACTATTTCCTCTGCTCTGCGAGGTGAATAAATAATTGTGCTCCATCTTAGCGGAAATAGTCATTTTGTTCACCTAAGAAAGCCTCTGGCAACTTGAAAACAACAGGCAGTGCAGGCTCTGTGCCGGGTATTAGTAAGAACTAACTTTTCAAGTTTGTATCGTTAAAGAAAGTTAAAGAATAAAGACATCTGGTAAAGGTCAAATTCATGTTCTTGTTTAAGGACTGTGTTCATTTGACATTTCAGTTGAGGAAAGACAGTTTCTCTGCTACTCAGAGAGGAAGTAAAGATTGTCTAATGGCAGATGTAGTCACTGCATTAAACAAAGGCTCTGATATTAATTTCCTCTCTGTTCTAAATCACTGGTGCGGAGGGGACGGCTTGGTCTGCCAGATGAAGAAAGACAAACACTAAAGGAAAAGAAAACATTTTCCCATCCATGAGAAGAAAGCACAAATATCATTTTAAGTGAAACACTTTTTGACGGACATCTTTTAGCTTTACAGTACATACACGTACACACACACACACACACACACACACAAACGCAGAAAATGGCTTTTGGAGGAAAAAGGAGACAATATATTGGCAGAACATACTACAGATCTCAAATTCTGTGTTGACTCATGAGGAGTAAAATGCTAGACAAAGACACTGATGTGTTTCAGAGCAGATTTATTTAGCTGATATCATACAAAGAAGGTCAGAGTCACCTATACCCATTGGACAACTTAGAAAAAATTCAAAAAAGGCTTGACTTGCTCTCTGCATCTCTTTCTCCAACCATAATCCCTGGTGGAGAGTCATTGAGGGGTCCTGGGGCCTGGCTGTTACGCTAGCCTGGCCCAGGCATGTCTGCTGGACCTGGAGGGGTCAGTCCCAAAGTCCCAACCTCTGATGGCCACCACCCCACCTACCCACGGCCACAGATGCCCTGTGAGTCCTGCTAGCAAACAAGCTTCCTGCAAATTTAATTTGTCCTCCAGTTACAGAGGATGCTTAGCTCTGGCTGCAAAGCTCATTGCCTCTGCAGAACGGTTTAGGCCAGAGAGGAAATGGGCCTAGAGTTTCCGGCTCACAGCTCTGTCTGTGGACAACTCGGGCTCCCGCCCCCTTGCCCTCATTCTGGCCACAGATGGCTTAGGTAGGTGCGAGTCTATTTAAGAAAAATCACCTGCCCACCCTCCCTCTTCTCTGTAGGATTCTGCCATCTGAGGTATTTTGCAAGTTACAGGGCTCTTATTGTGAAATCTTTACTATCCATTTGTTGTAAATAACCACCTTTCCAGGTCGCTGGGAACTTTTTTTTAACATAAGGCTGCTGATGCATGCTTTGTAAACAACAATATCTAGAGATAATTGATTGAAAAACAAATTTATGAAGAAAGTAAAGTAGGAAATGATTATTGCAAAAGTGATACCTTTGAATATAATTTTCAAAAATTCAGTTTATGACAAGTTCTTAGGTGTATAAACCTAAGGTGCATATAGTCTTGACATGTATATAAGGGAGAGTTTTTCCTTCATGAAGGAGAGGAAATAGGCCAAGGAGCAGTCCAGGAGAGGGGCTTGAATTGAGTAGAGGTTGGGAGATGGACTGTGCTTTTGGAGAGAATGAGATTTTTTTCTTAGGAGAGAAGAGGGATAGGGAATAAAAATATTTTGCCTTGGCGAAAGGGAAAGGAGAATCAACTGCTTTTGAGAGGGTCCTCTGTGCTGGTTTTCACTATGGGAAATCTCTCCCATCACATATGCACCTGCACTGCGTTGCCATTCCAAAAGGAAAGTGAACACTTTTCTCGATGACTCGTAATGTTTTATATTATTAGGATTTCTGAGAGGTACACTGTTCTAGTTTGCTAGCTGCTGGACTGCAATATACCAGAAACAGAATGGTTTTTAAAAAGAGGAATTTAATCAGATGCTAGTTTACAGTTCCAAGGCCAAGAAAATGTCCCAATTAAAACAAGTCTATAGAAATGTCCAATCAAAGGCATCTGGAGAAAGATACTTTGGTTCAAGAAGGCCAGCGACGTTCAATGTTTCCCTCTCAGCTGGACGGGCACATGGCGAACGTGGCGGCGTCTGCTGGCTTTCTCGTGGCTCTACCAAAAGGCAACTCTCTCCAAAATGTTTCCTCTTTTAAAGGATTCCAGCAAGCAACTCCACCTTCAGTGGGTGGAGACACACCTCTATGGAAATCATCTCATCAAATTTACCACCCATAATTGGGTGGGTCACATCTTCATGGCAACAATCAAAATGCTCCCACCCAGCAATATTGAATAAGGATCAAAGGGCATGGCTTTTCTGGGGTCCACCACAGATTCAGACCAGAACATACACCTTTTGGGGAACTCCAAATATTATTTTCTGTTAATCCCCTGGAACCATTGATTCAAATGTATCAATGAAAACTATTCAACATGATCCACAAAGACTTACTTTTATCAATGAACTTTTATCATGAAAAGACTTACTTTTATCAATCTCAATGGCTTTCTTTTTCTTCCTTTATTTTCTTCACTCAACACACATTTATTGAGCACTGAATACGGGTTAGGCACTATGGTGGGCATTGGAGATTTAACAACAAGCAAAACCGACCTATTTCTGCACCTGTGGATACCACAGTCTCATGGAGACTAAAGATAAGTAAACAGGCAATGAAAAGTCAAAATAGGCAAGTTACCCTTAAAAGGGCATCTAACCCAGTCCTGGGGGTCAGGGGAGACTTCCAGGCAGAAGGAACATCTTGGCTGAGACCCAAAGGATGAGTTGGATTTAAGCAAGCAAGTAGGGGTTGGAACAGGGGAAGAAGTTCAGTTGGAGGGAAAACAGCATGTGCAAAAGTTCATGGATTGAGAGAGATCACTGAACATTTAGAGGTAGGGAAATATGTAGGGATAATTGTAACAAAGAATCCAAAGGATGGAGGGAAACAAGGTGAAGATGATAAATATTTTCAAATATCTGAAAGACAGTGGAAGATTAGGCTTATTCTACATAGCTCACTACCTCCAGGGGAGAGAAGCAGAATCAAAGAATGGAAATTCCAGTGAAAAGGGTATTGACTAAAAAATAAATTATAACAATGTTTTCCACTTATTTAACCCTTACAATATGCCAGAGACTGTATTAAGGGTTTTATATCTATTATCTCATTGGGTCCTTAAAATAACCCTAGGAGGTAAATATATTGATAAGAAAATAGACACAAAGAAGTTAAACTAACTAGCTCAAAGTCAAACAGATAGCTTAGGGCAGAGCTGGGATTCCAAAGCCCCACAATTTCAAAGTTGGTCCACTTAGCACCACTCTTGGACTGCTAACTTGTGAGTTGTCAAAAAACAAATGCATGCATCTAGAATTTTCCCACCATGGAAGGTATTGAACCACTTGGCTGGGATCCTAGAGAATTCAGCCCTTAAGGAGAGCCATGTGATCTTCTGAGAGTCTTCCTGTTGTGAGATTCAGAGACTCAGTGACATGTCAGCACTTCAGTGTGGAAAATAACCCCCAAAGAAGACTGCCCTTTGCATTTTGGGCAGCTCTATTGTCATGTGCGTAAATGGGCAACAAGCAGATGTGCTCTCTGGTATACCCTTAAAGGAGGCATTATTGTTTTCCACCACTGCAAGAAAGTGTGCTGTGTTGAGCATCAAAATTGAGGCATAGTGAAATAGACCAAATTAGGGCAACTCAACCCTCAAACAAAGAACTGCATCTTTCACAAACATCTGCTTTAGCTAATACTGGCCCTGGGCAGCATTAAATTATGTACTCAGCTCTTAAACTATCACAGATTCATGCTTCAGGAACATAACCATGAGAAAATATTGTACCCCTAGCAGAAACAAAGCAGGTCTGCTCATTCGGCATTAAAAATTTTTGGTACATTCCTATAACAATTCTTCACTTTCTTTCAAAATTAAAGGGCATTGTGAGAGACCAAATAAATTAGAATGCTAGGGAATTTTAAAAATTGATTTATTGTAAAAAAGAATTTAAAAATTGACTTTTTTTGTTCACAATTCAGTGAAGGGGATCCAAACAAATACCAATAAGTTATACACAGAATTAGGAACTGTTAGAGAGGCCTGAGAAAACAATTCCAACCTATTTCCTAAAATGTGGGAACTGCCTTTTATTTATGATGAAATGTTCCTCCAAGTGCTCAAGCATAATCTTCTTGATATGTGGATTAGTTTGGCTAGCTCCCATCCCTGTCTCCCCATTATCTTACTGCACAAACAGTCAGACTATCATAGTCTGAGGACTTTACATGCAAATTTGTAAAAGATGGAGACATGCAGGAGAGGGGGTCTCCCTTTACTCATCAACCCTGACGTACACCTCAGTATCCATTGCCTTTTATTTCCCCCCCCGCAAGCATCACTTCAGTTTTTCAGGAAGAAGGTACAAGAGGGAAATTAGGCAAAATTGGAGGGGAAAACATGTAGATCATTGCCCAGAAATAAGCAAACCCTTCCAAAATATGGAGATGGAATTAAAGCCATTAGAAGAAGAAGGAGGAAGAAGAAGTGGAGGAGGAGGAGGAGGAAGAGGAAAAGAAGAAGGAGGAGAAGAAGAAGGAGGAGAAGAAGAAGAAGAAGGAGAAGGAGAAGAGGAAGAAAAAGAGGAAGAAGACAAAGAAGAAAAAGAAGGAGTAGGGAAAAGAGGAAGAGGAGGGGGAGGAGAAGGAGGAAGGCAATGCAATTTTATCCTTTGGGGCTTTGCCTTTCCCTGTTAATGGCTTACAGCCTTGGTCTCCAAGAGGGCAGGGGCAGAGTTCTCACCTGTCGATCCCGGAGCCTACACAGTGCCTGGCATATGGTTTGCTGTTCACCAGACATTTCCCTGAACATGTCTATAGACTCCTTTTCCAAGAGCTTGCACTTCCCTTTTCTGATCTGTCCCTCCCAACAAAAACATGAAGTCCACAGAGCTTTTATTGTCAACTCTCTGCAGAGGAGTAAACTGAGAACCCAAAACTGGTTCATGGGTGACAAATCATAATCCTAGACCTTCAGAGTTCTAGTCCAAGGGCCTTCCCATGGTACCACATGCCTCTCCCCTTCCTTCTTCCATTTTAAACAGAAGGCTGCAGAGGATGAGCTTGACAAATAAACAAAAAGTTAGATGGATTAAGTACATATTTAGAAAGCCATAGAAGGAGACCTGTTCGTTCTCTTGTGAAGGAAGACGAGATTATACCCTGCATCTTTATTTCACACTGATGGCAAAGACAGGAAGCAGATGGATCTTTGATAGCAAGAAGCCATGTGAGTTCACAGCCATAGGCTGTCCTTATCCCCGGCTTATCCTAATTCTTTGCCTGGGTCTCATTCTTTGCCTTGTCTGGGCAAGGACTGGGCCCTCACTTGGTGGACTTCCTCTAGGAAACCAACAAGAGCAGGCAGCCTTTTGTATTCCAGAGGTACCCCACCCAGCCTCTTACAAAGCCTGCCTGAAGTCATCTCCCTTTGTCTTCTGGAAAGACCTCAGCCCTGAAGTGCTCCCAAGCACTGGGTCCCTCTCCTCAGAGCCTGAAAACAATTGGAGAGCCTTTTGGGACCAGAGAAGTAATTTATATTGTTCCTCTTTGTGCTCCCATCTCCAGGCTAAAGCCCACAGCTGTGCTTCTGTGGGGCTGAGACTCAATTGAAGGGAGATCATTCATGTGGTCTCGAGGCTCTGGAGACAAGCAGGCATAAATGGACCGCAGGCCTAGCAGGGGATCTGGGCTCCATGAGCCGATGCACCAGCCAAGAGGCCTATTTGGAAGCAGCAACTCATGGTGCTCCAGAGCCAACCAGGAAGAACACAGGATCCTTTGCCTCGCCAACCCAGTGGACTGCACTAAGCCCAGCAAGAGGGGGACAGGGGAAGGCAGGAAGAGAAGCCAACCGGTCAGAAAGAGGAGCTCATGACAGCATGGCCCAGGAGGGTTCTGAGCCTTTATCTCAGGAAAACTAAAATCAAGATGCTAAAGGGGATGCTATCTGATCCCTAGAACACTGAAGGGTTGTGGGGAGGGGATGTTGGCCATTGGCACTTTACTGGTTTGATGCTCTGGACAGTTCAGTAAAGTGAGAGAAGAGAGAGGAGGGACTGGGTGTGCTTTTATATGAGTCTATGTCAATCGGGTCTGTGAACTCTGCCTGAGAAGTAAAATTTAAAAAAAAATCAATTTCAAATTTACTTGCCTGCGTTAGACCCCAAATCAAAATACAGCATCCTAAATTTTTAAAATTTAGTTCATTGTCAAAATCACATTTTGTGCACCTTTGCGAAATTCTACGCAAGATCTTGTGATCATGGAATTATTGTAAATCTAAAAAGATTTAAATGATAAGTTGATAGAAACATTGTTGCCTAACAATGTACAATTAAAAAAAAATCTTCTTAAAATAGTGATTCCCGCTTGAAAATAGTTACAAGGATTTATCCTGGGCTTAAGAGATTCTTCTTTTCACCATTGGGCTTTGTTAGCATGTGGCTGTGACAGGAAGCACGTCCATTGAACGGGTTAAGAGAATATCAACATCGGCAATAAACTAAACAAAGGAATAAACAAAGGAAGCTAGCGACTCAATTAAATTTCAGAAAAATAAGTGTTATTACTTGCAAAACAGCAAGATGTTACATGTCAAAAAATTGGATCTGAAAGGTTTGGGCGCTTCCACGGCAGATTGCCCGTGTAGAAATATGATCTCTAGGGTGTAGGATGATAGAGCTTACCTTAATAAAGTATAATGCACTCCCAGCTTCCTTTTAGCTGGGAAATTATTTTCCATGATGATTGTTTGTGACTAAAATATACTTATATTGTGCAATATCATTATCAGAGCCATCTTCCTCTGTGTCCAGGCATCCGAATTACACCCACAATGTGCCTTTAGGCATATTACATACAATTAGGAAATCTTCTTTAGTAGCTCATTTTTTCCCCAAATATGTAATTTTGGCTGAATGATATTAAAGGGATTAAAAAAAAAGATATCATTGCATTAGCTGAAATTATTACTATTTTAATTTGCCTGCAAAGCCTTTATTTCAAGTATCATTTCTTATAACTTGTAACTCAGTGGGTAACATAATCCTGATAGAATTTTAGCTACTTGATAGCCTGAGACATTTTGGAGGAATCATTCCCAACAGAAAATCTGTTTAATGAGCATTTCTGGTGTTAACTGTGAACAGCTATTTTCCACACACTAAAAGTACATGACTAAACCAGAGACTTATGCCACCTTTTTTAATGTAACACCTGCTGTTCTGTTCCTCTCTCCACCCCACCCCCACAGCCCCAACACTCCCCCACCCCCCACCCTAACAATCATCTTTGAGGAACGCCTAGTGAATTTGTGGAATTGATGGACTACAGGGAAAAAAAAAATAACAAAAAGGAAGAGCTGAGCCAGCTTCCTGAAATAGCAAGTTTTAAGATGAATTTCTGGAACAGCCACCTTGAGGTTCAATACAATAGAACTTTCTCTTATAATTTTCATCCAGCCAAGCCTTTGCCAAGAGGGTATTATTTGTTGGAGAAAGTGACATCACTGGGAATGCAGAAAGCAAATCACTGATAGCAATGGAAATATCTTGCCACTCTCAATTTTTTTCTCTTTAACTAAAACATGGTAGAGAACTGGGACCTGGTGTTCTAAGAAATGCTAACTGTTCATCCCAACTCCTACATACGGGGCCTTCTGTTCAAGGAGCTGCCTTGTGTTTTTCTCCTTTGCTCCAAACACAACGATAGAGTATAGTCAGTATTCCATAGCTACTTTACAAATCAAATGATATATTATAAATTTTAAAATATGGCTGTGCTCAAAAGTAAGCAATACATCCTTTTGGACCAAAACCAGAACAGAACTACAAGAGAGGGTGTGTTGGAAGCCAGGGGTCTGTAACCGAGAAGTTAGGATTTAAGGACCGATAATGATTACTGAATTATTATATAGATATTCCTTTTTGCTTTCTGGCATACTGGAGTAGACAGAGGGAAATACCTGAAACTTTGAATTGTAATCCAACTGCCTTGATCTCTGATAATGATTATATAGCCCGTATCTTCTTTCCCCTGTGATGATAAAAAATCTTGTGACTGACCTTCACTTATACCCATTTACCCAGTTTTTTGACTTTAGAATCTTGTAATCACTAAAGACAGCCCTTAATGTGTATTAATGAAGGGTCTTGGGTGAGCCCAGAACTAACCCACCCCAAGTCCAAAGTTATCTTGATAACTGAGACTGAATCTAAGCAAAATGGGCCTGATATAAAGTAGCTTAGACTTTAACCTACAAGTCACCTATTGCTCATTATAGCATTAGAGATGACACCCAGCATGATATTAAGGCTGCCATTTTCTTACATACGTTCTGTGACTAAGCATGTAATCAGTCTGCACGTGCTCAATAATTAGATCACCTAATAATTAGATCTAATTACAACATCTGGGGCCATTCTGCTTCTTAGGCTAAAACTTTCAGAATTACTGCTGTTTGGGGAGACAGATTTTGAGGCCCATAGGCCATCTGATCTCTGGCTTCATACCTAGCAATAAATTTTTTCTCTCTTTGAAACCCTGGTGTCTCAGGAATTGGTCATTTAAGTGCAACAGGCAAAAGAACCCACCACCTTTGTCCTGTAACATGTGTGCAGGGCCATAGCACTGATGCTGTCAGGGGGCGAGGCTCTAGCTCCTCAGAGAGACCTGGACAGGAGCTGTCTATGTGAGGCTGGGGACCAGAGGTGACATCACACATATAACCGAGGGCCGGGTCAGGCTTTCTAACCTGTGAGAGGGGCAGAAATAGCTCAAATTACTGCTATCTGGCTGTGGTAGTGACAGAAGGAAGCAGAGAGAGCAGAACTGGCATCACTTGGGCCAAGCTGCCCTGGCTCTGGGGCAGCCCCAGTGTTGCTAAAGGATGCTGGTCCACCAGGTAGAGACCTGGGGTCCCAGGGAGCTAGAAGAAATGACCACAAGCAGTGTATGGAAAGTATATATAGAGAGGGAACATACACAACTCAAGATGCGCCAAAAGCTGACATGAGAAAAATCAACACTCAGAAAGTCAGGCAACAATCTCAGAGATCAGGTGTGCTGGTTTTCAGCTGCTGCTGGAGAAAATTGCCACAAACTCAGTGGCTTAAAATAACACGGACATTAAATATCTGACAGTTGTGTACTTCAGCAGGCTGAAATGGGTCTCACTGGGCTGGAATCCAAATGCTGGCAGCGATGCATTCCTTTCTGGAGGCTCTGGGGGAAAAGCCATTTCCTTGCTTTTCCAGCGCCTGGAGGCCACCCGTATTCCTTGGCTCTTGACCCTCTATTTCTGCAAAGCCACTGACAGCGTCGAGTTCACCTTGCTCCCATCCCTCTGCCCTCCCCTCTGCCTGCTTCTTCTCATGTAAGGACCTTGTGATCACAGTGGGTCCTCTGTAATGATTCAGGACCATCTCCCTCATTTGAGGTCAGCTGGTTAACAACCTTAATTATATCTGCTGCCTTAATCCTCCTTTGCCGCGTTACATAACATGCTCACAGGTTCTAGGGATTGGAATACAGACATGGGGTGTGGGGGGAAAGGAGATGCATATTATTCTGCCTAGCACATAAGGAGATAGATTTTCTCCTGAAAAAGTGGGAACAATAGAGCAATCTCAAAATGACTTTAAGATAACTATGTGTAAGAGCCTCAAAAAGATTAAAGAAAGAATAAAGTCAATTTAAAAAAAAACTACAAGGCATTTCATGCATAGCTAACCAATAACAGAAAATTAGTCTATAGGGTATTGGGGTAGATTTGATAGATTGATTAGCTTAACTCTGCTCAAGTCTCCTCCTAGCGTGCTTTCCTGGATTGAAAAGACGAGCAAACTTGAAAAAAAAGAACAAACAAAACAAAACTACCTTTCCCAGGCTCCCTTGCGGGTAAGGAATGCGGTGTTATTGCGGTTTGGCTAAGCACACACCTGCCCACGCGATCTGACTTTTGGAACTGAATTAAGTGGCAGGAGAGGCAGTAATGTAGGAGATCTCCCTTTTCTTGTGGATTTAGGAGGCGCACCTGGAAGCCCGTGGTTCTGGCTGCAATTTCTTATCTTCAAATTGCAGCCTTGGTGGCAACTTCCTGGAGCCAGGCTGCCCCCATGCCTCATAATCCCAGGAAAGCAGCCAAAATCAGAGATCTGGACTGCTCTCCGAAACCCGGCTGTGCGGGAGCAGCCCTGGGAATCTCTCCCGGGGGCCAGGAGAGGCTCTGCGCTTCCAGGCCTTCCAATCAATGTTGCAGTTCCCAACTCCTGGAATAAAATCCTTTTCTGCTTAAAATAGTGAAAATGGCTCCTATTATTTACACCAGAACCCTAACCTATATATGTACAACATATATTTCCCAAAGTTGGGAGCAGAATGCTGAATCCTGTGCTTTTGCCACAGGATGTAGTGGTACCACGATGTCTTTCTCCTCTGCTGGGGAGGGCACGAACACCTGTTGAGTGGCAGCCACCCAGACCTCACCTTCCCCCACCTCCCTCACTGAGGAAGTCACAAACACACACTGAGCGGTCATCTCCTGGCCTTCCACTATCCCCACCTCCTCCTCTACTGGGCCACAATGTTTGAGTCTGCTTCTCTTGGACAACCTGAGGAAGGTATTAAGTCTACTGAAAAGGTCTGGCCAGACTTTAAACCCAAGAACCAGAGAACAGGCAGCCCCAGGTGCTTATCTGAATAGGAATTCTCCATGACAGGGTCCCCTCCCCACAAGGTGAATGCAAACCACACCCAGACAGTTTAGATGGGTCTCTCTTCTCCAACACGAAGTAGAGTATGTGGAGCTGCCATCTACTGATGCTGACCTACAAGACGTTTTGGGTCTGGGTGAGACCAGCCTTGATGGAACTTCTTCCCCTGCCCTTTTGAGCTCTTTGTGCTGTGTAAGTAACCAACAGAGCATTCTCCCTTTCTGCTGTCTTTACATTATGCAAGTAATAAGGAGAGCATTTGCTGAAAGTCTCTTCTGTGCTCTGAGCCTGTGTTCCCATGACACGCTCCTCAGCTCTGTCATTGTAAATTAGCTACTGTGCACAGGTAAATAAGTGGTGCATTAATTAAACTTTAATTTAAATGACAAATGAGTGACTTTACAAAGTTAAAAGTTAATCACTGGACAGTTAGAAGGTGACAAAATGATTTTCTAGGGAGCACCAGAATTTCATTTTTCACTGTAATTAAACAAGTTTCTTGGAATTGGTAAAATTGAAAATGTTCCTTGGGTAATAGATAAGGGTCACAATAGCATTTGGTTAATGGTATGGCCAAAGCATTTCTTTCCGATTCTTTGAAGGCATGTGTCAGCAAAAAGGAAAAAGGGGGTCTTCTTGGTGACCCCTTTATTCCAGATGAGAAATTCTAAAGGGAGTCACATGGGACTTAGGTTTATCTGGAGTTTTGTCACCGCAGAGCTCCGTGGTCATTCGAGCAGGGCTTAGGCAGCTGAGTCACTTTTTGTCTCTGTGGATTACCTGCTGCTGTCACAGGAAGGGCCACCCTCACAGCAATGCTTCAAGAGGCTGGGCAAAGCCAGGGGAGAATCCAGAACAGAAGTCTTTTTTTTTTTCCCCATCCTGCTATTTAGAAAATATAATAATAGCTCCTTCGATTTGTTCAATGGAATAAAAATAGCAATAACTCATCTATCATTATTATCATAACTTCTCTTCCTAGAGCCAAAGAAAATTTTAAATTTCAAAGTTTGGGTTTACTTTTATAGCTTTCTTACATGCTATTATGGGATCATACTATATTCTTTATATTTTTTTCTTCCTTTTCAGATCAAGACTTGAACCCCTCCAGAGAAGGGGTTCAATAATAATAGGTTCCTGTTCATTTTTCTGCCTAGCACTCTTTGCCCAGCATCATTATTGCATGCTGTTTGTTTTCTTTAAAAATCGTCATCAAAAAAAAAAACTGAATGTTTCCACAGAGGACGGTGTCAATGACAACGATATTAGAAGCAAAAATAAATACATAAGTAAATAAGTAGAAAAAGGTGAAGAGAGAGCATTAATCATTGCCTAATGGAAAGGTGACTTCCCGTGTTACAAGCAGGTAGCTCAGCTGTCGGTCTCCGCCTTTAGTGGAGGTGCAGTGTCATCATCCCTGGACGGCAGGTGACGGCACATACCTGTGCTCCCCAGGATGCCTTCCCTTGGCTCCTTCTATCACCCCCTATATTGTGGGAAAATGGGTTTCCCACCTCATCCCCATTGAGTATTTTGTGATCTAAAATGCATTCTATAGCTCCAACTTGGTTTAGTATTCCTAGGACAGAAATAGGCAGAAATCTTATCAATAAGTTATTGCTGAGTCGGGGATCAGAAGGTAAGATAAGAATAAGTATGTGTAAGCATAAAAAAAAAATTCAAAATATAGCCAAGCACTTAATTGACCAACTGTTAACTACTACTTCTACACTTGAATCTTCTTGGCTACTTGTGCAGTATTGTTATAGCAAAGTAAATCATTTGACATGACTAGATTTTAGGAAAAAGATGTGAGAGTCATTCAGGCAAAAAATCAGTATGAAATGGATGAAATTTTCCATCTGAGTGGCTTCTACCAGGAAAGAATGTTTCTAGGAGTGCAGTATTTTTTTTAATCTTGTTTTAAAATAAATAATGTATAAATCACTCAGTTGTAAAGGCACTTTGATTTTATGTCTTTTAGTTTTGAGATTTTGGAATTGCTTTGTACAGTTCCAAGTAAAAGCTCTTAGATGAAACACTTGCATGGTGAAAACCACTGTCGCAAATGCGCAAGTACAACTATAAATTTATACAACACTCAAGCTGTTTGTAGTTTGCAAAATTTGCTAATAAAATACAGATACGGTGTCCATTTAATACTCTCTAGCACCAGCACTGCGTGCATATCCTGGGTGCAGGCAAAAGATGGAAAATTCCATGCATGGAGAATCTTTTGTAGTTGCAACAGTTGGTTAATATCTTAATGAGAATTATGATAAGTATGAAAATCATAGCTTTACATTATATGTGAAGTATGTGCATGTGTGTGCAGCAGCCTGCCCAGGCGAACACAACTTTCTTATTCAACAGCATTCAATATGGAACATTTTTGTGCTAATAATATAAAACGGAACTTAAACTGCTGCATATTAATCAAATTCATTTAAATACATTCATTAATTTGTGTGTGAAACAGCCAAATTGGGAATGAGGAGTTTGCTGATTTTGCACAAAATACATATATTAATGAATGCTAAAACTTCAACATGAGTAACAGTTTTACAAATATTTTCATAAAGCAAAATTCTAAGGGGTAATACTGAATAATTGTTTTCGTTTTAATATTTCTACTTTCATTTCATTTTGTGTGATTTGCTTTTAAGTGGAAAAAATAAATATGGACGAAGAAGGCAATGAAGAAATAAAGGGTAAGCCCAAAAGATTGTAAAGAAACAAAAAAAGAATATAAAATCAGCCAATACTAATGTAATATTCAATTTCCTGTCTTTCCTTCAAATCACTTAATTTAAAAATAGATTCAGGGCACCTTAGACTTGTTCATATACCTATGTACAAAGAAATATGAAATTAAAACTAAATTAGAAAAGAGCATTCACTTCCTGTATGAGACTGGGGGTAAGGTCATTGGAGTGTGTATGTGCATACTTGCATTTCTAAAACTAATGGGAAACTTTCACATTTCCTCAGAAGTGAGGGGGCTCTATGTCGTGTGTCATCAGTCAATGGTAGGTGTGTGGGGGCGGGGGTTCAGTGGTAGAACCCCCGCCTGCCACGTGGAAGACCCGGGTTCAATTCCCTGCCCATGCACTCAATAAATAAATAAATAAACAAACAAACAGAACCGTGATAATGCAATATCCCAGTGGACAAAGAATGAAATGGGACCCCCATTGCACATCACATACACACACACACACACACAAAGAGGTGCATGGATGACTCAACGGTAGGATGCTCGCCTGCCATGTAGGAGATCTGGGTTCGTTCCCTGGGCACATCCTCCTCCCAAGCCCCAGAAAGCAAACAAACAATTAATTACTATCTTAATAACATTTTAATTTTTACCCTGCGTGATAATTACTCTGAAGGCAAGACTCAACCTCCTTTCAGATTCCTCTAGGGCACTTAGCATAGAGCCTGGCATGGAGTATGTGCTCCAATATTTAATTTAAAGTAACGATTGTAATAGCAAAACATGGCAAGAGTTATAAGAAGAGTGGAAATACAATACCTAGAGGGTCAGAAGGGTCACGGGAGGGAAACATCAAGAAGGCTTCGGGTCAGAGGCTGCGTGCTGAACCGCAAGTTCTTGGGGACAGTTTTCCCCTCCCATCCTGCCTCCAGTTCCGTGCTTTCCCATGTGCCCAGTGCAGGGAATTCTGGATGAAGAAAAAATGAAATAGAGGTGGAGGGGGAGCTTTGTAGATCGTGTTGGGTAAACAGAAATAGATGGGTTAGAACCTTGTGTCCCAAGACACCAAGTATGTTTCATAGAACCTGAGTCTTGGGTAGTGCTAGGATGGGGAAGCAGTCCGTGGCAAAATAGGTTTGAGAACTTGAGAAAGACCCATGCTCTCCCTTCCTATCTGAGAGTCATAACATGCCGCAGTTTATTGAGGCCATCTAATTTCATTCAACCCAGTTGACCAGGGGGACTGTTGCTTACTTGCCATTGCCTGGCACCCTCAGATCTGACCGGGGGGCCAGGGGGACCCTCAGATCTGACCGGGGGGACTTACTTGCCATTGCCTGGCACCCTCAGATCTGGTGCTCTCCTGCACATGCTTTGGAATATATAGAGTTAGAGCATGAGCTAGAGATGAAAAGGCTGGAGAGAGAGATTAGGGCTATCTAGAGTGAGAAGATTCTTGGAGAATCTAAGGAATCTATGATGACAGATTTTTATTTTAAGTGAATAAAAATTGATGATCAAAAGATTTTGATCATTAGCACTGGATGACCAAAATTCCAAATTAATATGGCAGTGCTGGGTGTGTGTGGGGTGAGTGGGGGCAGAATGAGAGGCTGGAGGCAAGGTATTTTAGGAATACCTTAGGAATATTCTTAGGAATACCCTTAGAAAGCTCCTGCAGTCATCCACACACTTGGTGATATGGAATGGATAGAAAAGGGGAGATAGGAGAGGCACATGGGAAGTCACAGTTTACAGGATTTGGAAATAAATATGACCTTGAGAATAAATTAGAGGAAAAAAGCAAAGTGGTTTGCAAGGCTCAATGATCAAAAGGATTATAGTAAAATTATTAGATTTTGTCTCAGACATATTATGTTTTCTTATTAATTAGGAGGTATCTGCCAATTTTGTAACTATGTATACTCAGGATCATTCCTGTACATCAGCATTTCCCAAACTGTGTTCTCCAGAACTCTAGTATCCTGTGCAGTATGAAGAGGTGGGGAAGATAAACTTCTTTATTTAATGACATTAAATGCTCTGGTTCTCTTCTGCTTGGAGCTTTACACTGTCTATTAGCATATCAAGAGCTCCGAGAAGTCTCTCTTGAGGGCACCTAAATACCTTTTACAAACCTGGTACTTGCCAGAATGACGTAAAACACAAAACCAATTTACTAGCAGTTCATGGAACACTGCTACTGCTGCACATTTACAATTCCTCTGCTGAAAATCCTTTTGCACTCTGTTGGACACAGGGATGATAAACCTTATCTAAAGGAAATCTAAAGGGGCCCATTGGCTCATACCTTTGCCTTCAAGAATAAATTTCCATTGTTTTGGATATATGAGGACTTTTTCTGTATTTAATGAACTTCCTCAGCTTCAGTTGCCATCCCATTTAAGTTTTCCACCTTCGTTGTCAGAACATTCTCTTGCGTAGCTCGCATAGATGCCTTGTCCTACCCTTCAATAGCCTGGGACTAGATGACTCTATAATCTTTCATCATTTTGCGTTTTTGTCCTCAAAATGGTTCAGTTGAAACCTTAGCTTTCTCTTTCCCAGGCTCCTAACTGTCCCCCTATATTTTGTCTCAAAGATCTTATGTTGTGGCTCCTTCTTATTCCACTCCTGGATCCTTCTACATCCTTGGAAGGGAAGGAATGAAGAGATGGGAAAACTCATCCAGTGAACATCGGACTGGTACTGACTGCACTTACCACACTCAACACTGAGTGCTGCCTGCTGACTGGTGGGGGGTTCATGATTCTGGTTGCTCCCTGAATTCCAGTCCTATTTAGCACTTCCCATTTTAACACCAGGCAATTCATTTTTCTTTCTTAATTTCCCTTTTTGCATTGATCTCTGTTCTAGTTTGCTAGCTGCCGGAATGCAATATACCAGGAATGGAACGGCCTTTTTAAAGGGGAATTTAATAAGTTGCTAGTTTACAGTTCTAAGGCCAAGAAAATGTCCCAATTAAAGCAAGTCTATAGAAATGTCCAATCTAAGGCATCCATCCAGGGAAAGATACCTTGGTTCAAGAAGGTCGATGAAGTTCAGGGTTTCTCTCTCAGCTGGAGGCACATGGCGAACACAGTCAGGGCTTCTCTCTCAGCTGGAAGGGCACACGGCGAGCACGGTGTCATCTGTTAGCTTTCTCTCCTGGCTTCCGGTTTCATGAAGCATCCCAGGAGGCGTTTTCCTGCTTCATCTCCAAAGGTCACTGGCTGGTGGACTCTGCTTCGCAGTGCTGCAGCATTCTCTGCTCTCTCTGAATCTCTTATTCTCCCAAATGCTTCCTCTTTTATAGGACTCCAGTAAACCAATCAAGACCCACCCAAATGGGTGGAGGCATGTCGTCACCTAATCCAGTTTAACAACCACTCTTGACTAAATCACATCATTCAGGGAGATGATCTAATCACAGATTCAAACATACAGTATTGAATAGGGATTATTCTATTTTTTATGAAATGGGATTTTGATTAAAACATGGATTTTCTAGGAGGCATACTTCCTTTCAAACCAGGGCAGTCTCTAATTGGGTCTGTTTTCCCACCAAGGTAACTTTTGATTCTAGTATTATGTTCTAATATTTTTTCTTGCTTCTACCTGTTTATATATACAATGGCTCTCAACTAGTATATTGACATGTAATTTTTTCCACCAATAATTGAGGTTTTGGAATATGTGAACTATTCATAAAAAAATAGATTCAGACATAATATCACTCTCACACTCTGGACACTAGTATGGTATATGGGGCCAGGCATCCAGCTGGCCAGCCAGAGATCACACACTTCTTGTGAGTGATATGGGAAAGCCACAGGGAGGCAACTTCTGTGGCTGTTGTCAGTCCTATCTGCCAAGTTTAGAAGCACTTGTATCTCACAAAAACTCTATCTCATCTTATTGGGATTGTTTGGAAACTCTCTGGGCATATGTACTGTGTCATAGATGGTATGGAGTAATGGGAAAAACACTGGAATCAGGCTTGGGTTCAAGTTTTAGTTGTACCTACTCAATAGTTGTGCATCTGCAGGAAAATTAATTGATTCCTAGTCCTCATTGTCTATAAGGTGAATGAACCTTAAATAACACCGCAAGGATGAAACAATATATCTGAAACCCCGTACAAACAGAGGGCATTATATATGGCGATAATTTCCAAACTGTATTCCTAGGAATTCTAGAAGGTCCAGGAAAGGGCTTGAGGGCCACTGAGAACAAACCTAGAAGGCTGCCTTTAGACCCTCCACCTCCATCCCTTGCCCCCATAGACATTTCGGAGCACTTAGGTCTATTATATGAATTGGACTTCTAAGGAAGAATTTTTTTCATTGACAATTTAAAAAAGCAGGGAGGATGGTATGAAAATTACTGATATAAATGATCAAATCAAGTAATTACTATCATTATAAAATGGTCATTTCAGATTTGTGCAAGTAATATACATATAATGTTCAGATTTGTACATATAAGATTCATATACCCTCTGGACCTGATGTGCAATGCACAAATACTAAAAGCGTATACATCCTTTTGGTGTTCACAACATTACCATGAAAACCTATGTTTTGACTCTCAAAAGGATGGTGGTTTGGTTTTTTTGTTTTTCAGAAATAAACGTATCCAGTGACGCTGTTCGTTAAATTGCATGGTATGAAATGGTATTGTACACGACACATGTACATGACCAACACAACCAGACATTAAGCTACACAACATGAGTTCTCTTAATTATTAGCTGTCATATTGAGATTAAATTGGGCATTAAATTAAGTTTAAAGAGAGATTAAATTGTGACATGAGGTGCAGTAAAGACACAATAGGCACTGAAAATAAAAGGCAATTATTCAGAATAAAATCACAGTATTAAGGGTCTGAATACTTGCCTGCTTTCAAATTTAAATTTAAGTTTATTTGGGTCTAAAAATAGAGATGAAAAAGTGAATCTCATTATCTTTGTCCCCAGATTTTGGAAATCTTGAGACCATAGTCTATCTCCTGTGCTTGGACTTTTCTGCATGTTTAACTCAGCCACCAGGAAGTTTCCATCAGTCTAGATCATTTTGGATGCTTTCCTGTGATTATTTTCACTGCCTAAGTTCCTTCCTCATAAATAATAAACAAGCAAACAGGCAAACAGCTTCTCCAGAGCAGAGTAATCTTTAGGACTGCGTCTAGACTTTTTTTAAAAAAAAATTAACATACTTTTCCCTTCTGACATTTATATGTCACCCACCAGCCAAATATATTTTGTCAAGTTTTAATTTCTGAATTTTGTATTATGAAAGTAAGTCAGCAGAATAGTCTTTCTTTACTGAACGATGGAGTTTACTCTGGAAATTCCAGTATGATGCCCCCTGTTTGGGCTCCCTTCCTCTGTTTGAAGATCAACGTTTTTAAGGAATATAGTGTTAAGAACGTGATGTACACAAACCTCAAGTAACATTGTGAGACAAGCTATTTTAAAGCCTCAGCCCATGAGGTAGGCTTTTGGGGGCAAGGCATTATGGAGTTCCCCTTGTGAATTTTGTTTTCATCAGAAATGCCTTCTTCTAAAAAGTATAAAACAAAATGTAAAGAAACGGGCCTTACTCAACATGTATAAATGATGCATAATATTTTCTTTCAGAAACGGAACAATAAATTCATCACTTTACATGCTAGAAATATTGTGATAAACGTGTTACTTTAATACTTCCAAGATGAAATTCTATTTCCATGATGTAAGTGCCATATTTTTACTGGAAACCTTTCCTCATTTTATGCCATTCAGGGACATAGTTCTACTCCATGTTTTGTATTTCGGTCGGGCATCAATTTGAAACTTTATTAACAGAACAAATCCAGATTCTGTTGATTTCTTCACAGAAGGCTTTCTCCCACTCCAGATGACCCGGTGGCTTCATTCATAGGAGCACTTTAGCCGGGACAAAACTGAACAGGACACCCACAAATCCAGTGACTAGGAGGCAACTGCTGGGCTTGGGAATAGGGGTTCCTCAGGCGAGTCTGGGGTGAGAACTAAGACCCCTGTTCCACACGGGGAGCCAAGGTGAGACCTTCCACAGAACACTTCCACTCAAAATGTGTGCCCAGGGCAACTGGTCTCTCTGACAGTGCTTGTTTGTCAAATGCCCAACCTTATCGGTTGTCCATGTTTCAGACCCCGTGACCGGGAGAGAAAAGACCCACAGTGACACCTCAACACAGATTCCCCTAGTTGTGCCCTCAAAGTCTGAAAAACCCTGCAATGCTCACCATGCTCTCCTTCCCGCTAGGTTCCAGCTGCAGTGGGCCCTGCCACTTGCTGCTCAGGGGCCCTGCTCGCTGTGGGTGGCCCGGCCAATTTGTCCAGTCTAGGCTCACACAGGTGGAGACCTCAGTTATCAAAGGGGACCGAGGCCTGTGTCTTGGCCCACACATACCAAAGTGACACAGCTTTGGGCCACGATGCAGTGGCCCAAGTGTGGCCCACACTCTCCTGCTGACCCCAAGTCTTCTTTCTCCTCCAAGGACCACAGCGTTAGAAATGCTTTGCCATGTATTTATTCACCAGGTGATCCAGAAGAGCTGCAGGAAGGCAGAGCAGCCCAGCGCCAACCACAGGGGCCGGGGACTGGCTGGCTGCCCACACAGCCATTCCCAAAGTAGAATCTGCAGTTAACCCCCCTCCTTAGGTTAGGACGAGGTTTATCTTATGCAAAGCAGCATCTCAAAAGTCCTCCAGCCCCAGAGGGGAGATGTATTCTTGTAAATAACACTATCTTAGAACTCCTTTAGAATCCAGAGGTATCTTAGGCCTTTACAGATCGGCACAATGGACAACCTCATCCTCCACCCACCAGAGAAGTCTCTTTCTCTCTCCTCAGAATGAGTCCTTCTCCCTCAAATCCCAGGATCCCTCCCACAAACAGCTTGGCGGGGCCCAAATTGGGAGGAATCCTTGGAGGAGCATGGCCCAGGCCCTCAGGCTGAGTCCCAGGGCTATAAAGAAATTCCTGAATCAAAAAGAGAGACTCTGCAAACAATGACACCTTCAGGACGGCAGCACAGGCATCAGTTGCAGTGGCTGCAGATCAAATAGCTGGAAACCTGCATGCAATGGCCTCTTGATAATGACACTGGGGTGTGTGAGGGTGGGCAGCCTCCTGGTGTCAGAAACCAAGCAATGGTGGCCAGGCAGTGATGGCAGCTGGGCAATGGTGGCCAGGCAATGACAGCTGGGCAGTGGTGGCAAGGCAATGGTGGCCGGGAAGTGGCTACTGGTAATGGCAGCTGGACAATGGTGGCCAGGTAATGGTGGCTGGGCAGTGGCTGCTGGTAATGGCAGCTGGGCAATGGTAGCCAGGCAAAGACAGCTGGGCAGTGGTGGCCAGGAAATAGTGGCTGAGCCATGGCTGCTGGTAATGGCAGCCAGGCAATGGCATGGCAGGCACGGCAGGCAATGGTGGCCACACAGTGACTGCCAGGTAATGGCAGCTGGGCAATGGCAGTCAGGCAATGATGACTGGGCAGTGACTGCTGGGTCATGGCAGCTGAGCAAAGGCAGTCAGACAATGGTTGCTGGGCAATGGCATTTGGCAATTACCAGATGGTCTAGGTCCCATCCCAGATTAGTGACAAGATGGCTACTTGGACCTTACTTACTCATTGGGTCCATTCTTGGTGAGTGCCCACCATGTATGAAGCCCCTTGCTAAACACATTGACATACTTGGATCCATGAAGGAAGTATGCTAATTTCTAGGCAGCTTCTACCACCATTTGCCTTACTACCTTGCCAAATGTAGCTTCATCCTGAATTTATCATCATTCCTTGGGTCATCTTGTAATAGAGAAATAAGGATTAAAGGGATGGTTTTGATTACTGAATCATTAGATAGGTATTCATTTTTGCTTTCTGGTATATGGGAGTAGACAGAGGGAAATACCTGAAATCTCTTAACTGTAATCCAGCTGCCTGGATAATCATTTATCTCTGATAATGGTTGTCCAGCCTTTATCTTCTGCCCCTGTGGTTGTAAAAACTTTGTGTCTAACCTTCATTTGTATCCAGCTATCTAGTTTTTCAACTTTAAAGTCTTGTAATCACTAAAAACAGTCCTTAATGTTTATCAGTGAAGGGTCTTGGGTCAGCCCAGAGCTGACCTATCCCAGAGCTGAGGTGTTTTGATGGCCAAGACTGGACCTAGCCAGGGTGGGCTGGCCTGATATGCATGGGAGATTGAATTTTGACCTGCAAGTCATCTATACCTCATTATAATACTCCACCATTTTCTTACATGTGACTAAGCATGTAATCAATCTGCACATGCTCGATAATTAGATCACCTCTAATTATATCATTTGGGACCACTCTGACCATTATCCTAAACCCTGCCCATCTTTTTCTCTAATAAAACTATCAGAATTACTGCAGTTTAGGGAGATAGATTTTGGGCCGCTAGGCCATCTGCTTTCCTACTAAGCACCTAGTAATAAACTCTCTCTCTTTGAAACCCCGGTGTCTCAGGAATTGGGTCTTAAGCACATCAGGCAAAAGAATCTCAGCCTTTTTTCAGTAACAATCTAAACTGAAATTAAAACTAAATTTTGCAAGCTTCTTTATTTTTCATCACAGCCCAATTCTTTGTAGACTTGTTAGCAAATTTTAAAGTCTGTAAGCATATGTTACCCAGATAAACTTTCTATAGACTTTATTTGACTCAGTAAACTCAAATGTTAAATAAGACAATAAAACTATGGAAGAGATTGTGCCAACAGTTTCTTTCATGAATTTTCTCTCTACTAGCCGTTTTTTATTAAACAAAACAAAAACAAACAAACAAAAAAACTGAGCCTTTATCTGTTGGTGTCGTCTTTTGGAGAGGTAAACATTTAAAATTTAGAAACGGTGGCCCGTTAAAATAATTGCCAAAGCTCAGCAGGGAGGAATGGGTGAAACAGAAACAATAACCTGCATATTTAATCTGTTTTCCCACCCAGTGCCTTCTTTTCCCCTCCTGGTATTGATCAGAATTAACATATACCAACTGCAGATTAAAGCCTTATTTTCTAAATCAGAAAAGACAAAACTTTTAGAGAAACCACAAATGCCGTGCCTTTTAAAAGCATAGATAACTAACTAGATTACAATCAGGGGTAATACTCCTTTGAGCAAAAATCTTCCAGTTTTATTCTTGTCACTCCCTGGGGAGCAATTGCAATTTGGGGTGCACTGCACTCTCTGGCCTCCTTCGATACCTTTATTCAGAGCTCCTGTTTACTGTATTAAAACAATTCACTCCATTCATTGGCCAGTCTTTGTTCATCAAATCAGATTTTTTATACCTTTGTTTTTGTCAAGTGCCCAGGGGTGCACTTTGCCTTGTTTTTGAGCCCTCTGACAAAAATCACATTTTACCTTTCTTGTCCTTTGAGTTGTGCTAAAGAGATTACCAAGATTAAGAGGAGTATGCATTTATTTTTCCCTTCTCCCATCCCTCCTTGCAAATGCAGAGTCGGGTTTCCCTCACTGTGTTTCTTGTTACAGAAAAAGCAAAGATTATCTCTTTGGAGATGGTTGGAGAAGTTAGACATTCCATTTTATAATGATGGGGTCAAGATGTTTGGATTTGTGACAATCCCTGTAGGTCCTGTTCTGATTCTCTCTGGAATGGGGAAAATGTCCTTTTCTTTATTCCTTGCTGTGCTGTTATTTGTCAGTTGGCTGAAGCTAGAAGGTGGTGCTATTTAGCATGTAAATAAACTAACACTTTTTCCAGTAAATAGCTCTGTCTAGCATTATATGCCAGAACTCTCCTCCACACAATGATGAATTCAATTCCTGTTTTATGCTTTCCTTTCCTGTCCTTTCTCAGTGGGGAAAGGTGATCACACTGTAATTATATAAGTCTTTTCTACTTTATTTTTTTCCAATTGTGCCTCTAATTTTTCTGGTCTCCTAGAAGATAGCATTTCCTATTGGTAAGATCAAATTCCTAAGGCAGTCTTTCTGAATTAATTTATTTCCTATAGTCCAGTGTTTTATAGATGATGTAAATGAAGGATGTGGCTTGCAGATCTATTTAGAGACGTGCTTATACTTCACTGTTCTGGCCAGATGAGTGGGCACATGCTTTTGCATTTTTATTTGAACCCCACTGAAGTTGGTCATTATATTTTGAATGCCACAGCACGTCTATACCATTATTTAAAGGATCTTGTGCATTCATCCAGATAATGATTGGCATTGGCTGTAACTGGATGCAATGTTACACTATTTTAATTCTTTCTCAGGCAATGTTATCTTTGATCACTTCCTATTCACTGGGAAAAAAACCCACACAATTGCAATCCCACATTATGTTTCAGCGATGATGCCAAGTACTCCCTGGAATATAGCTATTCAAGACACTTTTTCCACCCTCAGGCTGCTCATTAAAGGGATGGCAGTTTTAACTTGAATGAATAAGGTAGAGTGCAAATTCAACTCTTCTTTCAAAGAGACTCCGTGGTTTAAAAAAAAAAGTGTTTTCTCTTGCCTATTTCTTTGTTTAATTGGAAACGGTGGACACCCCTACACAACTACGGCCATGACTCAGTATGCAAAGGATTTCCTTGCCACATTTTCCTTTTCTGTGATCCTAGTGTATGTTTTATCAAAGAATTCCAGACAAAGTTCTGTATCTTCCCTCAAAGACAAAGAACAAAACACACACGCACGCAACATTGAATATCCACAGTACGTCTATATCATCATCTCCTGTATGGGTAGAATGACTCCCACATTCTTTGGCTTCTCCTCCCTTCTCCTTACCAAAGACTGATTTAGCATATTCTTTTAACTCAGGGACATTTGCGGCAGCTCCAAAACCTCATTGAAAAGCTTAGCTAGAAAGAGCCAAGTAGGAAAGAATGGCAGGGACCAGTGTTTAGGAAACGCCGCCTTCTTTTCAAAATCTGGTAGCCTAAAACCCAGCCAAATTTGACTTGGTTCCCAAATTTAAAAGGCATACATTTATTTTTAAATAAATTAAAAGGAGTCTAAAAATTTCTATTTATCTCCTAGTGAGCAGTCACCAAATGGCTAAGCCCAAACAGAGTATAGAAGGAATTGGAGATTTTAAGCCAAGTTGTGCGTGACTCAGTCTACATCAGAGTTATCCAGCGATCAGGGAGCTAAGAGGAACGAGCTTAGCTTCCTTTAGATCACACTAGCTCTATGAGAAAATTTTCCTTAACCCCCAGAGACAGGCCAGTCCCTGAGCAGTGGCTTAGTCCTAATAAGGACTGGAGCAGTCAGTGGAGAAACAGGGCTCTGTGGATATCAGGATGAATATTCAAACACCGAGGATATTAGAAGGGCTAACAGCATCCAAGCCAAATCCTCCCTCTCATCAGAGAGCTCATTTAGTACCTGTTTTGTGCACCACAGTGTACAGGCATCCAGGAGGGTCGTAAACAAATATATGATCCGATCTATACTGTCATCGGGCTTTCGAAATAATTGGAGATATGCATCTAACTTTTTTGAAATGATGAGAGGAAAAAATAACAAACCGTTAAAACTAAATGCTACAGTGCCACACTAATGCAAAGTGTTCGCAATAGGGAAAACTGGGTGTGTGAACACGGGCTGGAGGGGAGCTCTGTGCTTTCTGCGTGAATTTTCTGTTAACGTACAACTTCTCGAGTTAAAAGAAAGTTTTAAGAAACCAAATGCTAACTTGTGCTCAGTTGGCATGGAACATACTTATACTAAAAAAATATATATATTCATTGTTTAGCTGAAACTCAAACTGAACTGGGCATCCTGTGTTTTATCTGGCAACCCTACCGCTGTGTGTGTCTTCAAGAGCTGAGCCTTGTGGTCCCAGGACTGCCTCCTGCATGCTCCAGCTCACATGTGCATACTGTCTTACTGTTCATAGTGTTCCCGTACATTTTTTAAGTTAATCCTCACCGCCCAGTTTTCACATGAGGCACAAAGAGGTCATCCTATTTCCAAGGCAACCATCGCGGGCATACCCGACCCGCCTTTCCCAGCCCCAAGCCCAGCTTGTGCTTTTCTCTGGCGCTCACGTCCCGGCTTTGTTCGCTGCGCACAGCTTCCGTTAGGTCAGGTTCTCTGCCGAGTTTCCGACTGCAGCGGCCACTTCCTGTCCACCGCTATGGAGTCACCACCCTTCTTCATCCCTGGCTAATGCCACCATCAGCCTGCTCGGAAGGTGAAGCACTAGGGTTACAGTTTCGGGGGTGGGGCGGGCTGTGATGGTTTTCCCAGGGCTTTTCTCCAAATCACAGGTTCGAATGTTCTCTGTGAATGAACTAGCACTCTGGCTGAACATTTGTCTTGCTTATGACACTGAACGCATTCAGGAGGATTATCAATCAAGTCCCTGGCCTTCGTTTTGCTCTAGAAATTTTCATCCTGCGACTAATGTGGAATATGAATGTGAGAAAACGTTAACAATGAATTTTCATTGTTTTCTCCTTGAGTGTATAATGCACCCTGCAGAAATATTCAAACTATAATGTAAGAAATAGAATAGGTACAGATCTCCCACTTCTCAGAAATCATTCTTCTCACCGATTGGTATTTTTCCAACATCCTTTCCTATGCCTATACAAATATACATATTTAGTTATTTTACTAAATTGTGATCATTTTGTTATGCAACTCTTTTTCACTTAAATATGCATCTTGGGGCCACAGTGGCTCAGCAGACAGAGTGGCCTGCCATGCCGGAGACCCAGGTTTGTTTCCTGGTGCCTGCCCATGCGAAAAAAAAAATATATATATATATATACACACACACATATCTTGGACACTTCCATGTCAGTACACATGGGTTTACCTTATTCTTTTTGATAATGGCAGAAAATTGCATTATATGGATACATTTCAACTTTTTTAATCAATACCCTATTAGTTATTTTAATAGTGTTCATATGAAGAGTTTTCCCAGATTTTTCTTATTACCAAAAATGCTATAATTTTTGTGAGTGTTTCTAAGGAATGAATGTCCAAATCAAAAAATATGCACATTTTAAATGTTAAGAAAATTGCTAGATGACATTCCACGGATATTTGACTTCTTCTTTGGGAATTTTTACTCATTCTTACTTTTAACAAGGGATATTAATTTTTATCCAATATGTGTGAGAAACATCTTCTCCAGCTTATCATTCATCTCTTGACTTTGTTTATGGTATTCTTTATTGTTCATTATATCTTCATTGTGAAAGTATTTAATTTTTATGGAGACTAATTGTCCAGCTTTTGTGTGATTTCTAATTTCATACTTAAGAAGTCCTTTCCCTTGCCAAGATTATATAAGTTCCTCATGTCTTCTTCAGTACTTTCATGGTTTTAGATTTTTACATTTAAATCTTTGAAGCATCTGCAATCTATTTCAGTGTGAACAGAGGGACAGAGATTCAACTTGGTGTTTTCCAAACGGCTAGGCTTCTGACTCATCTGTCATTTCCTCGTTGATTTGAAATGTCACCTTTACCCTTATATTAAATTTCTACATAAACTTGAGTCTATTTCTGGACACTATATTCTGATCTATTGACATTTGACATTTCTATCTATTCTGAGTCAGGATGACACATTTTTAAATGCTGAGATTTCTTTTATATTCTTATATCTGTTAGAGCAAGTCTTGAACTTCCAAACCTCTTCATTTCCCATTTGCACATGTTCATTTTGATGTTGAGTTTTAGACTTAATCATATTTCCCCAAATCTTTTCATTGAAATTTTTATTGGATCATATTGAATATATATTTCCAATTTTTAAATAACAGAATATAATTGAGGAAAAAGCAAAAATTCCTTCTTCCATCAACCATGGCACTGGCCTCCCTCTGGCTGCCAGTTTAGAGTTGGTGAGTGAGTTTGCAGACCTTGAAATACATATTTCCAGACTTAAAAACATGGATGTGCATAGACTATACAACACAAGTGAGTTCACACCAGGCTGACAGAGCATACCAGGGTAGCTGCTAATTACTGAACTATTTCCATACTACTTGATAAACAACCGCTGTCCCCAGCCTCTTTGATGACCCACTCGGGGCTACCCCAGCTCCTCCCCGGGAATACAATTTATTATAATTACATAGGCGTTTGCATGTGTGTTTACAATTAGCATTGGTTTATATTTTCCTTGTTGTGCTATTTTTGTCCTATTTTGGTGGCAGCATTTGCTAGCTCTATAGAATGAGTTGGGAAAGCTTCAATCTTATTTTTATTCTTTGGAACATCCCTAAATGTCATAAGAGTCATCGGTTCCTTTGGCAAAACTTGTTTATTAACTATTTAGGTCTTTTACCTTTTTTGGGGGATTGGAAGTGGAGGTATACAATTTTTACATTTATCTAGAATTTTTGTTCTATTTGAGTTTTTATTCCCTTTGTTGAGAAAATTGTTATGATTTTTGTTTTCCTAGAAAATCACTAATTTGTTAAAAGTGTGGCTATGGAGTTAGGCTACCTTGTCCACCTCTACTACTTTCCAGGGCTTTTCCCCCCTCCTTTTTCAATAGACATTCTTTGATAGAACAGTCTTAGATTTAAGGAAAAATTGAGATGCTAGCACAGAAAGTGCCCATACAGCCTCAGTTTTCTCTATTATTAACACCTTACATTACTATGATATATTTGTTGCAATTAATAAACAAATATTGGTACATTATTGTTGGCTAAAGTCCATATTTATTTAGATTCCCTTAGGACCTAATGTCCTGTTTCTTTCCAGGACCCCACATCAGTTTTAGCCGTCGCCTCTCCTCGGGCTCCTCCTGGCTGTGGCACTTCTTCCGGCCGTCCTTGATTTTGAAGACCTTGACCTTCTGAGAAGCCCTGGTCGGGTGTTCCGTAGGTCGGCCTTCCATTGGAATTTGTTGGATAGTTTCCTCAGGGATTATGGGTTATTGAGAAGAACACCACAGAGGTAAGGTGCCTTTTTCATCGCATCACACCCAGAGAACAGATTGACCACATGATCTATGACCTTTGGCTCTGACCTCGATGACCTGCCTGAGATAAAGCTTGTCAGGGTTCATTACTATAAAGTTACTCTTTATCACCCCCTCGCTCACGCCAATAATATGCACTTTGAAGTTACTACTTTCAATTTTCTCAACAAAGGAAATAAAAACCCAAATAGAACAAAAATTTTAGATAAATGAAAAAATTGCAAACCTCCACCCCCATTCCCTACATCCTATGAGCTTTGATTTGTAGTGTTTTGATTTTTGTCTATTTTTAAATGTTCTATAATTCAATTTGTATTTTCTTTTAACTTAAGTGTTACCTAGGAGAATATTTCCTAAATGTCCTAGAGTTTACGGTTGTTAATATCTAGTGTAATTCTATCGTAGCCAAAGAAAGTGGCATTTATGATTCTACCTTTGGGAACTGAGGTATTTCTTGTGGCATAATACATGAACATTTTGAAGTGCTATCCATTATTCTAGTTTGTTAATGCGGCCAGAAGGCAATATACCAGAAATGGGTTCACTTTTATAAAGGGTATTAAGTTACAAGTTTATAGTTCTCAGGCCATAAAAATGTCCAAACTAAGGCATCCAGAGAAAATACCTTGACTCAAGAAAGGCCAGTGACATGCAGACCACCTCTGTCAGCTGGAAGGCATGTGGCTGGCGTCTGCTGGTCCTTTGGTTTCTGGTTTCAAACAACTTCCCCAGGGGTGTTTTCTTTCTGCATATCCAAACATCTTTGTCTGTGTTAGTGCTGAGTTTTTCCAAAACAGTTCCCTCTGAAAGAAGTCCAGAAAGCAGATTAAGATCCACCTTGAAGGGAGGAGACACATCTCCATGGAAACAACCTAATCAAATGTCCCACCCTAACCAATAGGCCTGCCCCACATGGCCTTTCTGGGGTACAACATAGTTTCAAACCAGCACACACGGATTTAAGTAGGATGACTTTTTTCCACTTGTTGGGTTCACATCTGCATATATGTATTAAATTAGGATTGTTTGTTTTGTCATTCAGTTCTGACATGTCTGTAATTATCTTTCAATTCTGGGAGAAACATCTCAAATTTCCTCACTATCATTTTGCCTCTTCTAGTATTGCTTTGATTTTCTAATAGTTTTTGAATTATAAAATTCAAGACAAAAATTTGTAACTAATTGTATCTTCTTATGGCTTGCATCTTAGCAAGGTGAAGTACCCTCTGTGTTCCATTTAATATTTCTCCTCATATATCTATTTTTGTTTACATTAATATTTACTCTCTAGCTTTCTTTTTATTAAGATTGCATTGAGTTTATAATTTATATGTTAACTCATATGGTAATATTGAACATTGCCTTTTAAGAACAAGTAAATTTTAAGTCATTTTTTACTTGTCTCATTTTTCAGGTGCACTCTCAGTTATTTTATGGCTTTGTTTCTTCCTTTGTGAATGGTATCTTTCCTTCCTTTGTATTATATTTACATAATAAATCCACTAAACATACAATCCATCTGGTATATTTATTTTATAGCCAGTCACCTTATTAAGTTACATTTCTAATCATTTTTCAGTTGATTCATTTGGGTTCTTTAATTATCAGTCATAGCATCTGAAAATAATAACAATTTGCCTTTTCTTTCTTTATTGCTTTTATTTCTTATTTAGTTCTCTTACCTAACTGCATTGGATAACACTTCCAGGACAATGATAAATGACTATAGCTATGCGGCACTCTTGCTTTGTTCCTGTTTTTAAAACAAATTCAAAACACTGGCTTTGTCATGGTAACAGGTCTATGTCCCAGTCAGAAAAAAACGTCCCTTTTCCTCCCTTTATTAGATGATTGGAGGTTAGACAGGTCTTAGTTCATTCAGTGGCTCAACTGTGTCAAATGTACCTGAGTCTCTTGGCTTTTCCCTCATGGTAGCAAGAAGATTGGTGCAGCTCCTAGAACATCTTTCATTTGATGCAAAAGAAGGCAAAAAGGCACAGAGCACCCAGGTTTGTGCTTTTATCAGGAATACAGACAATTTCCAAAAAGCTCCCCAGCAGATGTGCACTTGGAAAGGGACATTGGGAAACCTGGTGTCAGAAATAAAATGACCAACTCTACAATCAGATTTTCATTTTAGCTAGAGTTGTGCAAAATATTTTTTTGAATTATTTTAATTCCCTTTGTATCTACAGTTATTTTTCTACTGTTATTTCTAGTTTTGCATTGCTGTGCTTTCTCACTTTTTCCTTGATTAGTCTACAAATAGTTTGCTTATTTTGCTGTGGATTTTTCTTTCCTCTTAATGAATCTGAACTTGATTTTATATATCAATCCTGCCAGTTCACTTACATCTGCATTTATCTTTAATAATTCCTTACTTCTGCTGTTTGGGTTAACTTCATTGTTATTTTCCTAAATACTTAATTTGAATGCCTAATTCATTTAATTTCATCTTAATGATTAGTAGTGAAAGAATTTAAAACTGATTTTCCTCAGAGTATTGCTTTAGGATATAATTTGTTGTCGTTGTTGTCATTACATTTAGCTATGTTACATTGATTGTTTTGATTTTTGTTTCTTTGGCCTAAGAGTAGTCTGGGAAATGTTTGTACATTTCATAGTGGTTGAGATTTTTTTTAAATTGTTCCTCTTTTGCTGTTTATTTGTAGTGCTATTGCATTGTGATCAGAGAAGCTGTACAATTTATGCTTTCGTAGAATTTACTGAGGTCTTTTTACCTGAATTTTGCAAAATATAGGGACATATGAAAGGAATATATTAGATTAGATTAGATTAATTAGGTTAATTATATAGATCCAGTGTTTAATTTTTAATCTATTTATTTACTTATTTTCAGTCTATGGAAATTGTTACTAAGAGAAGTATCTTTTCTGATACTTTGTTTCAAACAATTTACCCTATATTTCCTACAATTTTTACTTTATCTATTTTGATGTTATATTGTTTGGCCTGTAAAGATGAATAAAACATATGTTTTTATAATGGATTGCATACCTCAGCATTACAATCCTCTTTTCCTTGAATTCAACTGTCTAATATTAATATTGCAAACCCTCCTTTTCTTTTGTTTGTTATTGCCTGGTATATCTTAATCATCCTTATAGTTAAAGTTTGTCTCTAATAACATGTGGTTGGATTTAATTTTATCATTATTATTAAATTATTTAGAGAAGTTGTACATTTACAGAAAAGTGATATAAAAATACAGTGTTTTCATATACCCTCCTATTTTGTACCTTTGTTACAAATTGATGAAAAAATATTAAAATCATACTATTAATTGTAGTCCATACTTTATACTAGGTGTATTTTCCCCCCATACCACCCTATTATTAATACCTTATATTAGTGTCATACATTTGTTATACATGAAAGAACATTCTTATACTTGTACTATTAATCCCAGTCCATCATCCACAACAGGATTCACTGTTATACAGTCCCGTGTTTTATCTTCTAACTTTCATTTTAGTAACACATACAACCCCAAACTTCCCCCTTTCATCCACATTCACACACATAATTCAGCGCTGCTAATTACACTCAGTTACTTGCCACCATCACTACTATCAATTTCCAAACCCTTACCATCAACCTAAATAGAAATTCTGTACAAATTAAGCATCAGCTCTCCATACTCTACTCCAAGCAATCCCCCTATAATCTTATATTCTAGATTCTAACTCTATGAGTTTGCTTGTTACATTTGTCCATATCAGTGAGATCATATAATAAGGGTCCTTTTGTAGCCTGACTTATTTCAATCAGCATAATGTCCTCAAGGTTCATCCATGTTGTTACATGATGGGACTTCATTCCTTTTTACAACTGAATAACATTCCATTGTATGTATATATCACATTGTGTTTATCCATTGACCGGTTGATGGACACTTGGTTGCATCCATCTTTTGGCAAATGTGAATAATGCTGCTATGAACACTAGTGTGCAAATATCTGTTCAAGTCTCTGCTTTCAGTTCTTTTGGGGATGTACCTAGTAATGGGATTGCCAGGGGATATGGTAATTTTATATTTAGCTTCCTGAGGAACTGCCAAATTGTCTTCCATAGTGATTACACCATTTCACATTCCCACCAGCATTGAATGAGTGTTCCTATTTTTCCACATCCTCTTCAACACTTGTAATTTCCTGTTTTTTTTAATAATAGCCATTTTAGTGGGTTTGAAATATTTCATTGTGATTTTTATTTGCATTTCCCTAATAGCTAGTGATTTTGAGCATCTTTTCTTGTGCTTTTTAGACATTTGTGCATCCTCTTTGGAGAAGTGTCTAAACAAGTTTTTTGTCTATTTTTTAATTGGGTTCTTTCTCTTTTTATGGTTGAGTTTAGGATTTCTTTATATGTTCTGGATAGTAAATCTTTATGGATATGTAGTTTTAAAATATTTTCTCCCATCATGCAGATTGCCTTTTCATTTTCATAGCAAAGTTCTCTGATGCACAAAACTTTAATACTGAGAAGGTCCCATTTATTGATCTTTTCTTTTGTTGCTTATGCTTTGAGTGTAAGGCAAAGAATGGTTAAATACCATTGCTTAACACAAGTTCCTGAAGATGCTTTTCTACATTTTCTTTTAGGAGTTTTATAGCCCTGGTTCTTATATTTAGGACTTTGATCCATTTTGAGTAAATTTTTTATATGGTAGTAGACAGAGGTCCTTCTTTCATTCTTTTGCATATGGATATCCAGTTCTCACAGCACCTTTTGAAGAAGAAATTATTCTTTCTAAATTGAGTGGCATTGGCAGCCTTGTCAAAAATCAATTGGCCATAGGTGTGAGGGTCTATTTCTGAACTCTCGATTCAATTTCATTGGTCGTTATTTTTACTCTGGTGCCAGAACCATGCTATTTGGACCATTGAAGCTTAAATGCTTTCAAGTCAGGAACTGTGAGTCCTTCAACTTTGTTCTTCTTTTTCAAGATATTTTTAGATATTCACAGTCCCTTACCCTTCTAAATAAATTTGAAAATTGCTTTCTCCAATTCTGCAAAGTAGGCTATTAGAATTTTTATTGGAATTGTATTGAATCTGTAACTCATTTGGGGTAGAATTTATATCTTTATGATATTTAGTCTTTCAATCCATGAATATGGAATGTCTTTCCATTTATTTAGGTCTTCTTTGATTCTTTAAGCAATGTTTTATAGTTTCCTTATACAAGTCCTTTACACCCTTGCTTAAGTATATTTCCTAGATATTTGATTCATTTCATTGCTATTGTAAATGGATTTTTTTCTGGATTTCCTTCTCAGCTTGTTCATTACTAGTGTACAAAAATACTAGTGATTTTTGCATGTTGAATTCATACCCCACCACTTTGCTGAATATTGTTATCAGCTCTAGTTGCTTTGTTGTAGATTTTGGGGGACTTTCCAGACATAGGATTATATCATCTGCAAATAGTGAAAGCTTTAATTCATCCATTCCAATATGGATGCCTTTTATTTCTTTCTCTTGCTTAATTGCTCTGGCTAGTACAGTGCTGAATAACAGTGGTAACAGTGGGCATCTTTGTCTTGTTCCTGATCTTAGAGGGAAAGCTTTCAGTTTTTCCCATTAAGTATGATGTTGGGTGTGGGTTTTTCATATATGCCCTTCATCATCTTGAGGAAGTTTCCTCTTCTTTTTTTCTAAGTGTTTTTATCAAGAAAGGATGCTGAATTTTGACAAATGCCTTTTCTGCATCAACTGAGATGAGCATGTGGTTTTTTTCCCTTCATTTTGTTGATGTGATTAAGACAGTAATTGATTTTCTTATGTTGAAACACCTTTACATACCTGGGATAAAATTCACTTGATCATGGTGTGTACTTCTTTTGATGTACTGTTGGGTTTGATGTGCATGTATTTTATTGAGGATTTTTTTGCATCTATATTCTTAAGAGAAATTGGTGTATAATTTCATTTTTTGTAGTATCTTTATCTGGTTTTGGTATTAGGGTGATGTTGGCCTCATAGAATGAGTTAGGTAGTGTCCCCTCCTCTTCAATTTTTTGGAAGAGTTTGAGCAGAATTGGAATTAATTTCTCTTGGAATGATTGGTAGAATTCATCTATGAAGCCATCTGGTCTGGGCTTTTCTTTGTTGGGAATTTTTGATGACTAATTCAATCTCTTTGCTTGTAATTGGTCTATTAAGGTTTTCTGTTTCATCTAGTATCATTGTAGGTTGCTCATGTGTTTCTAGGAATTTGTTCATTTCATCTCAGTTGTCTAATCTGTTGGCATACAGTTGTTCATAAGATCTTCTTATGATCCTTTCTGTTTTTCGTGGGGTCAGTAGTAATGTCCACTCCACCCTCTCATTTCTGATTTTATTTATTTATTTATTCAATTTATTTATTTGTGTCTTCTCTGTTTTGTTCCTTGTCAGTCTAGTTATGGATTTGTCAATTTTATTGATTTTCTTTAAAAAAAAACAACTTCTAGTTTTGTTAATTTTACTGTTTTTTATTCTCAATTTCATTTACCTCTGCTCTAATCTTTGTAATTTCTTTACTTCTGCTTGCTTTTTTTTTTAATCGTTATTCTTCTATTCTTCCAGGTGTTTGATTTCAGCTTTTTCTTCTTTTTTACAGTGAACATGTAGGGCTATAAACTTCCATCTCAAAACTGCCTTCACTGCATCCTATAAGTTTTGATATGCTGTGTTCTCATTTTCATTTGTCACAATATATTTACTGATTTATCTTGCACTTTCTTCTCTGACCCACTGACTGTTTGAGAGTGTTATTTAACTTCCATATATTTGTGGATTTTCTAGTGCACTGCCTGCTATTGATTTCCAGCTTCATTTCATTATGGTCATTGAAGACACTTGGTACGATTTCAATCTTTGTCAATATATTGAGACTTGTTTTGTGACCCAACATGTGGTCTATCCTGGAGTATGATGCGGTATTGGGGTGCAATGTTCTGTATATGTCTGTTAGGTCTAATTTATTTCTATATTATCCAAGTTCTCTGTTTCCTTATTGATCTTCTGTCAAGATGTTCTATCTATTGATGAGAATGGTGTATGGAAGTCTCTAACTGTTATTGTGGAGTTGTCTATTTCTTCAATATTTAGCTCATGTATTTCAGAGCACCATGGTTAGCTGCATAAATATTTGTATCTGTTACTTCTTCTTGATGCATTGCCCCTTTTATTAATATACAGTTTCCCACTTTGTCTCTTATAACAGCTTTTGACTTAAAGTCTATTTTGTCCAATATTAGTGTACCTACCTCAGCTCTTTTTGGGTTATTATTTGCATGAAATGCCTTTCTCCATACTTTCATTTTCAACCTATTTGTGTCTTTGGGTCTAAAGTGAGTCTCTTGTAAACAACATATAGTTGGGATTATATATTTTTTATCTATTCTGCCAACATGTGTCATTTGATTGGGGAATTTAATCCATTAACATTCAATGTTGTTACTGTAAAGGTGTACATACTTCAGCTATTTTGTCCTTTGGTTTTTATATGTCATATCTTTTTTAGATCTCTCTTTTACTTTATTTCCACCTCTTTTTCTGTATAGTTGATCGTATTTTATGTATCTGACTGATCCCTTCCCTCATTTCTGTTTTTGTATATTTTTAAAATACTGTCTTTGTGGTTACCCTAGGGTTTATATTATACAACCTACATCTGTTACCTACTAATTTTAAAAGATGCCAACTTAACTCCAATAGCACACATGTTCTCTGCTCCCATATCCCTCTGTTTCCCCTCTTATGTTGTTTTTCTCCCATTTTATCAGTTTATTTTTTGAATGTTTGTTATCAGGAAATATGCCTTTTTCTTGTTCAATTGTATTCCATTTCTTATATGAATTAAAGAGTAGAGCTGTATATTGAGGATCCAGTACTATTGGGTTTTGCATTAACCTTTTCTGTCACCCTTACAGATGATCTTTATTTCTTCCCACTAGTCCAACCCACTCTCTCCTGTCTTTGCCGTTCAACCTGCAGAACCCTTTAGTATTTCTTGCAGGGTATGTCTTTCTTGTTAACAAACCTTCAGTTTCTGTTTACCTGTGAACATTTTAAACTCTCCCTCATGTTTGAAGGACAGTTTTGCCAGATAAAAAATGTTTAGCTGGTAGTTTTTCTCTTCAAGTACTTTAAATATATCATACTACTGCCTTCTTGCTTCCAAGGTTTCTGATGAGAAAATGGTACAGACTTACTGAGGACCCTTTGTATGTGATGAATCATTTTTCTCTTGCTCTTTTCAGAATCCTCCCCCCCCTTTGGCATTTGACTTTCTAATTAGTATGTGTCTCAGAGTATATCTATAAGAATTTATCTGTTTAGAGTACACTGAATTCCTTGAACATGTATATTTTATATCTTTCATAAAAGTTGAGAAGCTTAGGGCCATTATTTCCTCAAATGTTATTTCTGCCCCCTTTCCCTTCTCTTCTCTTTCTGGGACACCCGTGATGCATATGTTTGTGTGTGTCATGCTGTCACTCAAATCTCTGAGACACTGCTCAAATTTTTTCTATCATTTTCTCTTTCTGTTCTTCTGATTGTATGATTCCTCTGGCCAGTCTTCTAATTCACTGATTCTTTCTTCTGTCTGTTAAACCTGCTGTTGTATGCCTCTAGGGTATTTCTAATCTGTACTATTGCATCTTTAATCCCCATAATTTATCTTATGTTTCTTTTTATACTTTCAAATTCTTCTTTGTGCACACACATTGTCTTCTTAATATCGTTTATCTCTTTATGCATATTTTCCTTTATCTCTTTGAATCTAATTTAGGAGAATTGTCTGAATATCTTCGATTATTCATTATCTCTGAAGTTTTTATTTGTTCCCTTGGCTGAGCCATATCTTCTTCTTTCTTAGTATGACTGTTAATTTTTTGCTGATGTCTAGGCATCTGATTATCTTGATGAGTTAATTCTGAAGGTCCATTTCTCTCCCTCTTGTCTAGGGTTTTATTTGCTAATTGGCTTTGTGTTAAGGCTCTTCTTTGATACTTGATCTAACTTATTCTAGACCTTTAGAATATAGACTGTGTTTAAATGTTCAGATTTTCTCAGCTCTTCTTCATCTGGTTCTTGCTCTGGATATGCAATGCAACTTTTAAGATTGCACTTTTTTGTGCAATTGTTTTACCTTCAGAAGAGAGTTTCCTTTCCTCTGTCCCTTCTCCAGGAATCTTGTCTGTTCTGTTTGTTTTGTGCAGACTTTTCTACCCAGCTCCTGTGATTTATTTAAGTTCTTTCCGTCACTTAGTGCCATGTTTTCCTTAAACTTTTCATTTCTGGGACCTATCTTACAGCAGCTCAATTTAAAGCCCCCCCCCCTTTTTTTTCTGTGAGGCTTTTCTACCCCATTAGATTTTTCTGCCCTGGGAAGCCAAACGGGGTTGACCCAGAAAAATGGGTCACTTTGGAAAAGTCCATTTTACCTTTACATGTCTAGATGACTAAACATGGATTGAGTGAAAGCAGAGCAGTTCATACCATTTTTTTCTGTTGCTCTCTCTGTGTGTGTCTCTCTCTCTGTCTCTGCCCTTGGGAGCCCTTTTTATGCAGCACTCCGCAGTGGCTTGTGTTCCACCCTGGGGCTCTATGATGTAGGTCCCTGTGCCTGAACATGTGTGGAGTTTTAACTCACTGCTGTGACTTGCTCTACAGTCTCAGTCCATTGGGGCTGGGACCTGGACCGTACGACCGCTGTGTGATTCTCAAGCCGTGCAGGACCAATTGATGGGGAGAAGAATGCGGAAGCAACCAGCATCCAGGATGGAATTCTCCTGCCTGACATTTTTCTGTTTCTTCAGTTCAGCATTTGTAGAGTTTTTCTCCAGTCTCTACCATCCTCCAGACTTCTAAGCAATTGGGATTTGTCCTTTTATTTGCTGAAACTCTGGGGAGACTTTTCAGGGCATATCTTACATCCCCATGTTGATGAGATCATTCCTGGATTTTTGTTTTTGATCCAGTGTGTAAGTTCTTTTTTAAAAATAAAAATTAACTTTTATCACATTTGCATTTATTTTTATAATAGCTCCGTTTCTTCTCAATTTTGTAATCTCATTTAATGTTTTCTGGGTTTTTTACTTTCTTTTTTTTTTTCTTTTATGCTTTCTTTCTCTATGTTTTGGGTTAGTTTTGATTGCTTATTTGCCTGGCAGCATATGGAAGACACATAGTCTATTTTTATTTCTAACTGATGGTTACCTCTACAACTTTAAACAGTATGCATAAATCTTTCTCCTTTTATCAATTTAAGAAATGAAACAGTATGAGGAAATTAGTTCCCTTACATTTCTTTTGTATATTTTACCCCTAATTTTAATTGATATATTCTGGTATATTTAATTAGTATATATTCTTCCCAGTCTGTTAACATTACGTTTTCATTTTTGCACAAAATATTCATTCTCTTATAATAATGTTTTGTAAAAATTTTTCACTACAATTTTTTACATATAAATTTTTTTTGTTTTGATCAACATAATTACCATGGCGATTTAGCCTTATTTGTGTGTGTTCAATGCTCACCTGTAACCCTTTCAAACAATGGCTTTCCTGTTTTACGCCCTTTGTGGGTTCACTGGATTGTCTCATTAACTAGACTTTTCGGAAGCACATATGAAGGTAATACATCTCTTTAGTCTTTGCACATTTGTAACCGTCTTTGTGTTGTCATGATATACAACTGTCAATCTGGCTGCATCAGAAAGTCTTGGGGCACTTATATTTTGCCTCAAAATCTGTAAAGGTTGCTCTACTGTCTTTCGTCATTGAATATTGCTGAGCTGAAGTCTGAAACTGGCTGAATTTTCTCCCATCTAAGAGACTTATCTTGTCTTCTTACTTGTGTGGAGTGATCTGTTATTTCTAAAGTTCAAAAAAAACCCTAAATTGTGTCTTCCTATCGTTGTCCATTGTTTGTTCATTGAGTTTGGTGAGTCTGTTTGACGGGCAGATTCAGTTCTTTCACTTCAGGAAAAATTTTTTCTCTCATCCATTGCTTAAGTTTTTCTGCTCCTTTTGCTATAGTTTCTGTTCCAGGAAATTAGTTATTTGTAGACAAATTTCTATTGCTTGCATTCTATATCTATCATCACATCTCCTACCTTTTTATTATTTCTTTCTGCATTGTTCAACTTTCTCAAATCTATTCTCCATGTCCCTAAATCAGTTCTCTGCAAAGCCAATGTTTCTTCTTGTTTTTGCTTTCTTTTGTAATTGATTGATTAATTCTGCAATGGGATAATTTTGCCCTCAATTTCTTCCCTTAATTTCTCAGCTCCTTTTTCATATTATTCCTTTATTTTGCCATCTCACTGATGATCTTGAGTTTCATGGGTATTATGTTTTATTTAATGTACTTGAGAATGTGACTCTGATAATGTTATCATTTAAACTGAGACCCAAAGCATACTCCATGTGAATCATAGGGGGCATAGAAGATTACTCAAAGTAAAGGAAATAGCATGGGTAGAGGTACAATGTGGGAGGAAGATTTATGGCAGGGAAATAAGACCTAAACAACTGGGGAAAAGTGAATAATATATATCTTGAAGCTTAAGAAGTAAGTGGAGGACAAATTATACAGGAACTTGTAGGTCACGTTAGGAGTTGAATAGTTTTGCTTTGTTTTCAAGTTCAGTAGGAAACTATTGAATGGTTTTTAAGATCCAGGAGCCATTTTATTTTGTAGTATCCATAGCACATGGTAATTGATTGATGTGGAGATAAAGGATGTATGTGATTGTGAAAAACAAATGTGGGACTCAATTTTAGATGACTGTGAAAAGAAGCAGAAAATCTCATACTTGATAGTGCAGACATGGGATAATTTTTTAATGGAACAACAACTAATGAGCACCATTTGGGGAAGATTAATATGTGAACAATTTCAGGATGGAAAACAAAGAAAGAAAAAGATCAACTGTTCTCTACGTTAGAAAGGGAGCAGTTTGTGCATCAAGGAAGGAAGAAAGAGTACAGTCAGAGGAAGGTGTTTGGGACGTGCAAACAAATCTCAATGTAGGCAATAAGGTAGAAAGCAAAATCAGTGAAGACACAATAAACAGAAATGGAGAAACCAAAGAAAGAAAAGGGAAGATGGGAGTGTGGATGGGAGATTGCAAAACCTATTTAGTTGAAAGATTTTCCAGATGAAAGCAAGCAGTACCACTGATACCATTAGGGCACACAGCCTTCCAAAAGTCAAACATACTGTACTTTTTACTTCTATTAAGCGAAATATTAGATGCATAATAAAAACACTTCAGAGCTGCTCCTTAAATGCTTGTATTCTGCATGAGCCTTCTTAGCCTGTAGACTTTCTATTTCTCCAGTCCTTCCTACCTCATGCAAAAAAGAGAACCTGACCTCATCTTCAAACATTCACTAATGGAAAATAGTCTAGTGTTTTTAGGTACAATTTACTGAAAACATGTACACAGTACTGGCTAAGTGGCATGTCCTATATTTAAAGAATCAATTAAAATGTCATCTAAATCTCTTCATGTTGAAAGTGTGTTTCTTACATCTCCAAGGCTTTGTCAGATTCAAGCAGCAGTATTGTCCAAGTACAGGTAGGTATTTGCAACTTCATCACACTTACAGGACCAGATCTTGAAGTCTTGGGTCCTGGCTTTAGCTAGCCCTGTGGCAGTCCTTTTGGTTGAGTGGTGTCACAGGTTGATTCTAAGGGGAAAACCATCTCAGGACCTTGGAAGCTCCCTTTGGTTCCCTGGCTCCCATTACAGATGTTGCAGTTTCCTTCTGCCCTTCCTTTCTCCAGAAATCTTTTCAGGCTCTGCTTCCTGAACCCACGGCCTCTGCTCCAATCTCTTCTTGCCCTCTACCCATTCACTGGCTCCGGGTGTTTGGCCCTTCCTTTCTTCCTGGGCAGGCCCCTGCCGCCTCCCACACCCTGGCCTGAGTTTTAGAGTCCGGGCTGGACCAAGTCCCAGGCTTCCACTCACCGAGAAGGTGGGGCGAGGCACTCTCTGGAACAATGCAAAGTACACTTCAGAGTCCTAAGATGCCAGTCACACACGCTCCGCAGTTTTTGTGTGACTCTTATTTTTGGTCTGGGTCATGGTCTGCTGAATTGGAAGAATTTTCCAGGTGTTTGAAAATATATACTGATGTCCCATCTCTAGATCTGTCATTTCCAAATCATGATTAGAGAGAAAAAATTGAAGTGAACCTGAGCCCTTGATGCTGTGGACCCATGCAGAGGTGCTCTATTGATGCCTGAAATACCACCAGAGGGATTGCTGTGGGGAAACGATTTTCTGAAATAGAGAAAGACTCATGATGAAGTGTGCAATGAAATGAAATACAGTTTTCCCTAGATTTACATCACCATTGCCTTCCTGGAAACATTGGTGCATATAAAATCCAGGCAAAAAGCATTTTGTGCTTATATGTTGAGCAGAGTTGAATCCAGGATCAATTCATCATAAATTGGTTTGCTTTTTGTTTTTTCTTTTTTTCCTACATGGCTGTGTAACAGGACATATACAAGTTGTGTCTGCTGAACATAGGATAATTCTTTTTGTGTGGGACTGTCCCATCCACCATAGATCTCTTAATACCTGCCAGTGCTGCCCACCAAACATTGGAACAGCCAAAAAAATCCCACTGCAAATTTCCAAAATGCCCCCTAGGGGGTGGTACAACTCCCCTTGAGAACTACAGGTTTAGATAAACTGAGTCTTGCTCTCGGATACCTTAAATAGAGGTTTTGGCTACATCCTGGATAGATGGGTTATAAATTCATATTTATCTAGAGTTTAGAACAATGCTACGCATATAGTAAGTTCTGATTATGTGATTACTGCATAAATAAACAAAAGAAGTCAGTTACAATCAAAATATTCCCAAGTTTTTCAAGGGACTGAAAAAAACCCTAGAATGAGCTGAGAATTAACACCAAGGGCTTGAGAGAACCTTCTCGACCAAAGGGGGAAGAGTGAAATGAGACTAAGTGTCAACGGCTGAGAGATTCCAAACAGAGTCGAGAGGTTATCCTGGAGGTTATTCTTATGCATTAAGTAGATATCACCTTGTTGCTCAAGATGTAGCAGAGAGGCTGGAGGGAACTGCCTGAAAATGTAGAGCTGTGTTCCAGTAGCCATGTTTCTTGATGATGA